>PVKP010016119.1:0-48901 GCA_004027715.1 Plecturocebus donacophilus | reverse complement strand
CTGAGAGCCTGCACACAGCCTGTGAGCCTGAGAAGCCATTACATTTTAGCCTGGCTGAAGCCATTTTCCTTGCCACATCACACAAGCAGTTCTTCTGCACACATGAGCAGACATCAGAGAACGGAGCCCGAACCACGCTCTTCTGCAAGGATGGCGTTGCATAACTCCAGACTGTCAGTTCCACGACCAGAAAGACCTGAGTGTCTGGGTGACACCCAACCACCACTTGGCCATCCCCCTGCCCCTTGCTTTGCCTCAGTCTCTCCATAGTCTCTTTTGCTTATCATACTTTTTGGACCCCAGACACAGAAGTTTGCATTTGACATTACTGAGTTCATGGCATGCCAACAACCTTGGTCTGTGTTGGGACCCTCATCTGTCTTATTTTCTTGTTGTATAAATTTTTCCCTTTGCCCCCTCCCATCTCCACACCCATTTCCTTCCTTCCTCCTCCTAAAAGACATCCCCTGGAGTATGTGTGATGGACTGTCTTAGGCACACACGTGTGAAAAGCACGCAACACTTCCGTGCAGGTTTGTATTCTGGGTGTACATGAACGCGCACGTCTGCTCAGGAGTCAGTGTGCTTTCTAGCTCTCTATCACTGCGTATCTCATTGCTCTGACCGCCACGGATCCCTCTTTGCAGTCTTCACGTTTCAAAGACACTCAGGGGCCACCACTTTCTACCTCATGAAGAGCACTATGATGACCCTGAGATGACATGACACCGGGGAGGAGGAGGCTCAGGGACTGGCCTCTCTGCCTCCCTTCCCTGTCCACTCCTCTCTAGGTGGCTCCCAAGAGGCCATTTGAAAATGAGTGGACCTGGCCTGCAGAGGCCTCCCAGCTCCAACACCCTGCCGTGCTGAGCCCAACATGGGGTCTTGGGTGATGTGAGCCACCATCCACAAGCCTAACCAGTCCCCTCTGAAATAATGGTGACATCTGCTCTCTTACCAAGGACCTGCAGCCCACCAGGCCCCACACTAAGGGCTTTACTTGTGTCATCTCGTTACATTCTCCCAAAACTTGAGGATTCTCCCTTTGCAGATGAGCAACACAAGGCTCAGAAGGCTATGCCCGAAGGCCCAAAGTCATGTACATCGTGAGTGGTGGCACCCAGACCTGAGCCCCATTAGACACCTGAAGGCTTCCTTCTACCGTGAGTGGGTAGCCTCTCCTCCAACCTCCAGAAGACCTCACTTGGGCTGAATTTTCTTGCTTCCAAAGTAAAATGAACCAAGCCAGCCCATTCTTTCTACAGACTGTCTGCAAGCCCAGTTGGTCTACACAGCTTCAGTCACTTCCAGGACCAGAGGGACCTGACTATTTGGGTGCGGTGTTGAGAGGCTATTGGTGCCAGACCCAGCTGCTCAGCAACCATTCCACAGCCTGCCATGAGTGGCCCTGGCATCAGTGAGAGGTTTGAGCTGGGCTGGGGACCCAGAAATTTAACAAAAACAAATTCCCGAACCTCCCAGGCAAACAAGGCTGGCGACATAAGAGCAAGCATTTGCTCTTCACTCAACAGCACTTGCCTTTCACGCTGGTGCTGAGGTTGTTCACAGGAAGAACATGAGGCCCCGTCTTTGTGTAAGTGCACTCCTTAAGAGCAGGGATTAAGATGTATCTCCACAGCTGGGTTAACACATTAAAGAATTTTTACTAGTAAATTAACAAACCATTTGGTGTGAGCAACAATTGCAGCAACTGCAGTGCTAAGCATCCACCCATCCACCCATGTACTCACCCACTCATGGAACCACCCACTCATTAGCCCATCCACCTACCCATCCATCACCTGTCCATCCACTCACCCACTCAACTATCCATCCACCAACCCAACCATCCACCCACCCACTCACTCACCCATCCACTCAGCCCCCCACCTACCCATCAGTCACCTATCCATCCACTCACCCACTCACCTATCCATCCGCCCGCCCCCCCACCTATCCACCCTCCCACCTATCCACACACTCACTAACCTGCCCACTTATCCACCCACTCACCCATATACTCACCCACCCACACACCCACCTACCCATTAGTCCACCCACCTACCCATCCATCACCTCTCTATCCACTCACCCATTTACTCACCCACTCACACACCCATCCACCCATCAACTCACCCACCTACCCACCCATTCATCCATCTATCCATTTATCCACCCACTCATCCATCTATCCATTTATCCACCCACTCATCCACCCATTAACATACCAACCCATTCACCCTCTGACCCATGTACTCATTCATCTACCTATCCATCCATCCATCCATCCATCCATCTGTCTATCCACCTATCCATCTCACCCCCCATCCTACCCTTCCAGTCACCCATTCACTGATTCATCTATCTATCCATCCACCCACCCATTCACCTATTTACCCACCCATCCCTTATCCATCCACCCACACACTCATCTACCCATTAACCCACTCACCCACTTACTCATCCACTCACCCATCCACTCACCCATCCACTCATTCACCCACCCATCCATGCATCCATCCACCCACCCATCCACCCATCTCATCCTCCATTCACCTATCCATCTATTCACCCATTCATCCATCAATCCACCCCACCCACCCATCCATCCATTAGCCCATCCACTCATCCACTTACCCACTCACACATCTATCCACTTACCCGCCAACCCATCCACCCATCCACCCACTCACCCATCCACCCATTCATTCATCTACCCAATTCATACATTCATTCAGAACATGTTCACTGAACGCTTATGTGCCAGGTGCTAGGTTGAGCCCTCCAGTGCCATCCTCCCCCATCATACACACACTAGCCAGATAGAGCAAGAAGACCTGTAGAGATTTGAGGGCTGGTTGGGGAGTTCCCAGACAGCCCAAGATGTTTCCACAACCTGCCTTCCCTGGAGGAGGTGGACAAGATATCGTTCAGGACCTAAGTAGTTTAGGTTCAGGCCGAGGAAGCAGACTTTCGAGCCCAGAAAGGTTTTCATTCTGGGCCCGTCACATACTAGCTGTGTGAGCTTTAGCTTCTCTCCATGGGGTCTCAGGGCCTGAGAAGACTGGATCCTGCACCCAATGCTCACTTCTGGGACATGGTCTTCTAATTCCTACCGGGTGGCACAGCTTCATCCTATTTCACAGAAGAAGAAACAGATGCAGAGGGAATTGCAGGGCTGGGACTAGGGGGAGGCACCCAGGGCTCACACTGAGAGGACATCCACCTGGAGGGGCTATCTGCACCTGTGTCTGCTCGAGAGTGCGTACCATTACGAGGCGAGCCCTGGGCACCAGTTCGCCTCCCTGGTGCCAGCCGTGATGCGTGGCTATGTGGTAGCATTAAGATTTGAAGTCAGGTCTTCTGATAAACCCAGTGCTATTCTGTGATAGTTCATTTGTTCTCTCATTCATTCACTTAGCAAACGTGTAGTGAGGCATGTGCTAGGCTCGGGCGCACCAGGCACTTGCAAAGGACAGGGACTTGGTTTCCCTGCCCCAGTTTCTCCATCTGTAACATGCAGGTTGTTTCGAGGTCAACTCTGGGCTGAGCCAGCATGCTCACTCTGGAGGCAGAAATGGTCACCAAGAGGGGCCCAGCCCACCCTGGCCTGCCCCCTGCCTCATTCAGAGCTGCCCCCACCCCCGGCCGCCTTTCTTGGCCCAGGAGGCTGAATGGATGTTTATTTGGTTATTAGATAACCAGGTCTGGGCACCGTTTCTTTGATCAGATTCCCCTGATAACAAGCAGAGGAAACAGACCATTTTATAGCAAGATTGTGTGGGGCGATCTTATCATCCCGTGGTGTTTTTAACAAGGACAAGGATGAAGAGGTCGGCATTTGGAGGGGAGGGGGGAGGAGGAGAGGCGCTGCTCTGGAATGCTTTACTCCTCATCCCCCTAGGACTTTGATTTTGGGGGAAGGGATGGTGTGGGAGATCAACATGGAGCAAGAAGACCGCTCCCACTCATGGACATCTGATTCAAGGCTGCTTCCCTCACACCCAGCAAGACCACTTGAATCCTCCCAAAACTTCACCCCCCGAAGCTCTGACCACCTAGGGAGGGACCCTGAATTCAACCGCCCAGAAAAGCCCAGCTAGGAGGCCGAGATGCAATAATGCCCACAGACGCGACTCACGGCCAACACAGAGCTGGGGCAACTCCCAAAACAGCCTTAGCACTGCTACCATTTCAGAAGTTCTCAAGCCATTATTTTGTAAGAAAGAGGCCAGGAAACATGTGTATATCACCCTTCCTTGAACAAAATGCAAGATCTGGACAACATAACTTTTTTCTTTTTTGATTAAAAATAAATGTATGTTTCAAGACAATAAATGAGTTTTAGCTTTGGTTCCTTCTTTTGCTCTTGTTTGATTTCCTTGTGAGTTGAGGAGAGCCTTGTTCAAACAGTGTTTGTCCATTTTCTTTGCTTTTTGTCTATTTGTGGGGTAAAATCTGTGTTACCTCGACAGGGTCAGCTCACCTGCACTGCGCTTCTCTTTCCTCACCTGGAAAGTGAGGAGTGCTGGACCCGGCAGCCTCCAGTGCCCCTTCCAGCTGCCCACGTCCTCCCAAGTGTCACTTGTCACTGCATAGTGAGAGTGAGGAGGCAGCCTGCACGGGGCCCACCTGTAACTCTCAGCCTCAACACTTGCGGTTTAGCTAGGATCTAGAAAAAGCACCTTTTTTTTTTTTTTTTTGAGACAAAGTCTTACTCTGTCACCCAGGCTGGAGTTCAGTGGCACAATCATAGCTCACTGCAGCCTTGACCTCCCAGGCTCAAGAGATCCTCCCACCTCAGCCTCCCTAGAGACTTAGATGACAGGTATGTGCCACTACACCTGGCAAATTTTTGTATTTTTTGTAGAGATGGGGTTTTGCCATGTTGCCCAGCCTGGATAGAAAAAGTACTTTGGAGTCATGTTTCCCCCATTATGCATACACCTCTTTGAAGAGGGGCTATTATAAGAAAACAGACCTTTTTTGGGGGGATCATCAGATTCAGAATGGAGCAGACAGCCCAGTGAGCCAGGACATGCCCTGGAGACACAGCACTGTAGTCAGAAGCAGCGTCCAGGAGTCCTGCCACCTTCCAGCTGACTGGCCTCAGGACAGTGGCCCAAACTCTCTGAACTCAGTTTCCCCAGTGTGCAAAATGGCCTGACCATAATTCCTACTTCTTGTCAGTTTGTTCAGATATAAAGTACATGCATATAAAGTACTCAACCCAACGAGGGCCTGGCCTATGCCGCAGTCTCAATAATGATCAGCAAATCCTCTCATTTATAAATAAACCAATACAGCTATTAATACACAAGCACCATACTTTGTGAAAAAGTTCCTACCTCTGACAGCAGTACAATAAGTTCTGAAAATACTGAACTATGACCCTACCTAAGACATCCATATAACATCCATCCTCCCCATGAAAAACCACTAATGCTTGAACCCCCATCAGCCACCTGAGACTTTGAAATACTCACATTCAGAAAGCCCAGAGACTGAAGTCTCAAATGGTCATGGCCAGAATAGCATGTAGTTTTAATTTTTTTTTTTTTTTTTTTGAGACGGAGTTTCGCTCTTGTTGCCCAGGCTGAAGTGCAGTGGCGTGATCTCGGGTTCAAGCGATTCTCCTGCCTCAGCCTCCAGAGTAGCTGGGATTACAGATACCCACCACCACACCCCACTAATGTTTGTATTTTTAGTAGAAGCAGGGTTTCATCATGTTGGCCAGGCTGCTCTTGAACTCCTGACCTCAGATGATCTGCCCGCCTCGGCCTCCCAACATGTTGGGATTACAGGCATGCGCCACAGTGCCCAGCCTTAGCATGTAGTTTTTAAACTACCCATAATTATAAATTTTGTATATTGAAAGACACATAATTGCCACAAATAATCACAACTATGCAATTATAACTAATCAGCCGGCACAACACTTCTCTTGCACCCAAAAGCTATCCCTTTCATGAGAACTTAGTATGTGGCTTGTAACCATTGTCGCCTGGGAAAGCTTGTACTGACTTCAGTTTCAGCAAGGCAACCTCGAGTCTCAAAGAAACCAGAAAAAAAAAAAATGTCTGTTTCAGGAAGACAATTGATCATTTTTCTCACATTTCCATTTGCGTAAGATCATGCTGTGGCCTTGCTCTGGACTTTTCCCTATTCCCTGAGGCCTCTGGAGAGGAGGAAATCTAAGGATGGCCAGGGGGCCTGTGTCAGGGGTACCTGGCCGGATTGAAGGGCCTTGTGGCTCCTGGGAGCCTCACCCAAGTTTCTGGTAAGACATCAAAAGGTGAGGTGGTGTCCCCTGGTCCACTGTGGGATGATCAGACCATAAAGTGGGACAGATGAGTCTGTAAAACCCTTCAGAGGGGCAGGTGGAGTGCCCGCTCGTCAGCCCCTGAAACGGGCCTGGCCCAGTTCTTCTCCAAACCTTTCCCCAAGGAGACCACATCTCTCTCTCTCTCTCTCTCTCTCTCTCTCTCTCTCTCTCTCTCTCTCTCTCTCTCTCTCTCCCTCTCTCTCTCTCTCTCCCCCGTCTCTCTCTCTCTCCCTCTCCCTCTCTCTCTCTCTCTCTCTCTTCCTCTCTTTCTCTCCCTCTCTCTCTCTCTCTCTCTCTCTCTCTCCCTCTCTCTCTCTCTCTCTCTCTCTCTCCCCCTCTCTCTCTCCTCCCCCCTCTGTCTCTCTCTCCCTCCCCCTTCCTGGTCCTCTTTTTTCTTCTGTTGATTTCACTCCCTCCTTCCTTTTCTCTCTCTTCCCTTGCCTTTCTCTTTCTCTGCCTGTGCACCCTTTTCTCCCTTTCATTCCTGTTTCTCTTTCTCCCTCTCTCAGTTCTCTCCTTCATCTTTCTCCTCTCTTTTCCCCTTTCTCCCCTCTTACTTTCTTTCCTTTTCCTTTTTCCTCTTGCTTTCCAGCTTCTTCCTCTCCCTCTCTCAGTTCTTGGCAATCCAAGGAAACCCGCACACCCCCAGGGCGCAGCCTCTCCCCCTGGGGCCCACTGAAGTTACCCGGATGATCCATGCAGGTGGGAACAATCCAGTTAACTTTTCCCATCCAAGTGATTCTCTTCTTCCCTCATAAGTCCCATAACTCTCTCGGTCCTCCTTTCCAGGCCCCGTGCACTTGACTTCCAGGCTTGCCTGCCACCCAGGGTGCCACCAAAGAGGCCCAGTGCCTGGGGCGGGGGAAGGAGCAGACCCGCTGGGGTACCCCAGCCTGTCCTCTGCCTCACGGCTGCCTCGCCTCTGAGCTGCCACCCTCAGCTGACTCACTCAGATGAGATTTGGGGAGGAGGAGGGCAGGAGGAGGAGTTGGGAGGAGGAGGAAAACCCGCCTGATCGGCTCCACACTTTGCCTGGATGCGTTTTGGTGTGGTGGGGAGAGGCTCATTTCCAGACAGCGGCCGGCGCTGGCTTCTAGGCGACCGGGTTGGCCACTTCCACTGCGCTTCTGCGCTTGCTGGGATCCAAGTCGACGTGACTTTTCCAGGAGTATCTGGAAGACCTGAATAGAAATTTCAGTGGTCCCAGGACTGGTGGGGCTTAGAGGAACTCCCCACCCCGCTTGCCCTTTTAGGCAACGGCCTGGCTAGGGGTGCGCTTTAGCTCAAGGAGCGCATCGCTCTGGGTTAGCCGGGACCAGAGTTTCGGGGAGGCCTCCTTGCCCACTGCAAAGACTTTGGAGAAGTCGACAGCCAGGGAACAGACATCTGGGGGATGGCTTGGGGTCTGAATGGCAGGAGGAGCTGCGCCAGGGGGCTGTGCGCGCTGCGCGAGTGTGCGCGCCTCGCCGGGGGCTGTCTCCACCTCTTCTGGCGAGTTGGACCTATGAGTGCGCAGCTCCGCTTACAGCTATCAACAGCCCGGGAGGCTGAGCGTGTGTGAGCGCAGAGGGGGGCGCAGGACCCTTGCAACTTCTTCGCAGGACCCCAGCCTGGCCGCCGGCGCCCGCTGCGGTCCGAGAGCCCCGCGCCAGCGCCTCCCCTTGCTCACCGTGACGGCGCCTGGCGGGCGGTCCTGCCAGCCCCGACGGGATACTCACAGCCATGCTCCCCTACGCTTGCGTCCTGGTGCTTTTGGGAGGTAGGTGCCACCCTCCCTCACCCGGCAAACTGGCTGAGGTTGGAAGGGAGGGAGCTCGCCGTCTGATGTCCCCCAAGGACCCTTGGAGACTGCGGCCCTGCGCCGGTGCAGGTGGCTGGTATGCTGCGCCCTGCAAGCCCTTCTGCAACCTCACCTGGCCGGCACCTGCACGCCTCCAGGAGCTTCCTGGGCCCTGCGGGAGGGAGTCTCGTCACCGCACAATGTGAGCGCCCCTCCACTCTGCACCAGTCGGGGCCCGGCCGGTAGGTACCCAGAGCCGCCCCTTGTGCCGGCCCCAGTGGGTCCGGGGCCTCCAAGAAGATGCAGGAGGATCCCAGGCCCACTGAGTCCCCCGTGGTGGGGGACAAGCCCAGGCCACTCAGACCAAGGTTGCTAGGGTTGGTCTTGTCCACGGAATCCTGACCTGTGCGGGGTCGGGGCTGACCTGTGTGGGGTCGGGGCTGCGTCCTATAGCAGGACTCGGGGAGAAGTTAGGGAGCCGCAGTGACCCCAAGCTCAGCTTGTGCCCAGCAGGCCTGACAAAGGGGGCCAAGGAGCTTCAGGAACCCCTGGTAGAGGAGGCAGTGCCTTCTCCAGGACTAAGGTACTCCCTAGTGGCTCTTCCTGGGGGTGGGGAGGAGGGTACACAAAACTGTACAAATGCCAGCTGACTGGAGTGTGCCATCACAGGGTCCAGGCACCACTGGAAAATGACAGTAACCACAGTTGAAGTGTGCCCAGCTGGGGGCTCACCCCCAAGCACCCTCACACTATGAAGGGCTAAGAATTCCGGCCCTGGAGTTAGAAGACCTGACTGGGAAGCCCAGATCAATGTATCAACCTGCCTGGCCTTGGGTAAGCATGGCCATCTGCTCTCTCAGCCTTGACTTTCTCTCCTGTGAAATAGGCTCACAAAATCCCCTCGTCCATCTGGGATGATTGTGAAGATTACAAGAGCATGTGCGGGAGGAGCACTCTGCTTGCTGCCAGGCACTGAGCTGGTGTTCAGGGAGTGACAGCTGAGAACCCCGGGTCGATGAGGGCCTGCTCAGTACCACGGAGCACGCTTTGTTCCATTTGTAGGTGAGGAGCAAAGTCCAGGTCACCTCAAGGAGCTCTTCAACCACAGTCTTTTCTTCCGGCCCCCAAATTTCTAAGCAAACTGTTTGGAGAAGAGCTGGCAGGGGTCTGAAGGAGGGTCAAGGGAGGGTGCCTCTACAGTTTGAAGAGTTGCAGATGCAGCCATCGAAAGGGACATTCATCCAGGGGCTGCTTTCCCTGCCCGGCTGAAAGCGAGAGATCACACAGCTGTCCTTGGCCACAGAGTTGATCATCAGCATGAAAATAGACCACGGCAGCCATGCTGGTTCTTTGGAAAGGGCAGGAAAATGTGAACTGGAAAGGGTGACAAGGGGGACAGCTGTGGAAAAGCGCCTCTGCTGGCTGCTGACATAGGGAAGGCAGGACGGGGAGAGCAGGTGCCCGTCAGCCACCTCCTCCAGGCCGTTGCACCCAGTGGGAATGGGCCAGTCAAGAGCGGTAGGACACATGCCCCAGGAACCTGCAGTCTCAGTCACAGCACAGGCTGTTGTCTTTGGCAGGCCCGAGCTTCCCGTCAGGCCAAGAAAATCACTGAGTGTAGAGCCGTGGCTGGCTCTTGAGGAGTCTTGCTGCCCAGCTCCTCGGTGATCTTTCACCACAGCAAGTCAGACACATTCAACAGCAAAGCCAAGAGTGCCCAGTGGGGCTGACGAGAGGAGGGCAGCCTGCTCCGGGGTCCACCTGCCCTCAACTCAGACACAGCTGCCAGAGAGGGCAAGGATGCCATTCAGCCTGCCACTGCAGCTCCCAGCGATACCCTGGGCACCGTTTTCCACCAAACGCGTGTTTCCAAAGTTCTTTTCACCACTGGCTGCATCATAAGATAATGAGATCCTTTTGCTTTAGTAAAAGGAGACAGAGCCCAGTTAATCCTTCAGCTACTTACATAATTTAGGTACCTGAGCCAGGCATGCCTGAACTTCATGTCTCCAGGTTCCAAAAACTTTATACATAATGGCACACCAGCCACCCCACCAAGGGAATTCAGATTGAGTACATACAGGTTAGGAGTCCTCAACCTTGCCACTATTCACATTGGCACCATCTAATTCTTTCCTGGGGATAAGGGGCCCATCCTGTGCATTTCGGAGTGCTTAGCAGCATCCCTGCCCTCTTCCTGCAGATGCCAGTAGCTCCTCCTCCTGGTTATGATAACTGAAAACGTCTCTAGAAATGACACACGTCTCCTGGGGATAAAGGGGCCCCCAGATGAGAATCACTGGTATGAACAGATCTAACCCAACTGGTAGCTTTTCAGATGAATCTGTGAAAATCACTGGGTTGGATGGATTTTGTTATTCTTGCTCTGAACGATCAGGAAATCAAAGGCACAGTGGGGCCCCAAGAAAAACAGCATAGCTTAGGTGGTTTCTAATTTGGACGTTGATTTTTTCCATTTGTTCTCCCTCCGTCTTGTATTTAAACATGTCCCCATGGTGGCCCGCAGGAGCCAGGCTGCGGTACAAGTAGTCACCCATTCAGCGAGGCTTCCTCCAAACCCTGGCAGGCCAGATGTGGCTGGTGCCAGTTCTCCAGCTGCCGGTGTTGGTTCACTCCACAGTAATTTCTGGCTTTTAAAAATCTCATTGCTCAACAATTTATGCTGGAGGGGGGAAATGAGAAACCATAGCTCCTGCTTTTTTTCTTTTTTTTTTGCTTTTGCACTTTTTTTTTTCTAATTTCAGTTCTGCTTTTATCTCCCACCATATACTTTGTGATGGCAAGTTATCATTTAGCGTCAGATTAACTAGGTCAAAATCACAGGCTATTCTGTAATAAATTAGTTGTTGATGTGAAGCTCTGTCTTGAAACCAAGAATAAAAGCTGAGAAGAAAATTAACTTAAATACACTCATCCAAAAATCTAATGTGAATAGAGACCTGTAATCGTATTTGTTATTTAAAAAGAAAAAATGATCAAGAGAAACTTCCTCTCGCTGCTTTGTGACGCGCTCTTCAAAGACGAATCATGGAGGCCTCTGTGCCACTTATCTTCTGACGGAGGCTGTAATCTCGAAATTCAAAATAACCAGCTCAAGGCAAATATAGCAGCTTCTTTGATTTCAAAACCATCTGGAGGGCAAACCAGTTAGAAGCTACATGTGAAGAAATATTTTTGCAATGTATTGGAAGTTAACTATGGTAATGAAAGCTTAAAGCCAGAATGAGCCCCTGATAAAACTTCCAAGATTCATGGTTCACTGCCAAAACCAGCCTGGAAAATGAAGATCAATAGCCCAATGCAAAGGGAAGGAGAAACCATTAAAATCGGTTTGAACTTGAGGGCAGCTAAGCTGAGTTTGGGGACTCTTCAGAAGGAAGTGAATTCTGAAAGTACCACAGAGGGTGGTTTTGGAATTAGACAGACCTGGGTCCCACCCTGGCTTCGTTACCTGCCTGGTCTGTCACCTGGACCCACACAGCCTCCCTGGGCATGTGGCCCCATCAGTGAGTTGGGAAAAGTGATAGCTGTGACCTCAGGTAGTGCTGGAAGTGTTCAATGAGATGGTACATGGCCAGGACTTAACACTGAGAACCTGGTGAACCCTCTGTGTCATCCCTGCAGGAGTCAGACACTGTTCTAAAGTCCCCAGACCTGGGCAAGAAAGAACCAGGGCCCCTGCTCTCAGGAAGCTGCCGTTTCAGCTTGAGCTTGCACCTATCACTTAGTCACCGTCTCCTTTTGGCAGATGCTGTATTTTCTTCCCCATGAGATCCCTTGACTATCATAATGATACCCACGACAGCAACAAATTTAATAATTGTTGCAATTTAACCCCTACAGCATGCAGGGCCAGGCTCCATGCTTCTTGCTGCTGTCTCCCATCATTCTGCCCCGGCCTTGTAGCCAGTGCTGCCACCATCAGTTTCCTTAGCTGCAAAATGAGGCTGAGGAGTAAGCGCTCACTGCTGGAGTAAGGTGAGCTTGGTAAAAGGGAGAATTGGGCTGGGCTCGGTGGTTCATGCCTGTAATCCCAGCATTTTGGGAGGCCGAGGCGGGCAGATCACCTGAGTCGAGAGTTCAAGACCAGCCTGGCCAACATGGTGAAACCTCATCTCTACTAAAAATACAAAATTAGCTGGGTGTGGTGGCACTCACTGTAATCCCAGCTACTCGGGAGGCTGAGGCAGGAGAAATCACTTGAACCCAGGAGGCAGAGGTTGCAGTGAGCTGAGATTTGTGCCACTGCCCTCCAGCCTGGGCAACAGAGCAAAACTCTGTCTCCAAAAAAAAAAAAAAGAAGAAGAAGAAGAATTGTCTAGCAGAGAGGCACCAACAGAGTCTTGATTCAGTGGACGTGTATTGGATGCCCTCCCATGTATGTGCCACTCACTAGAGTGAAGTGTGAAAGACGGAAGGACCAATCAGACAGCTCCCTACCTTCCTGGAAAATAGGGCAACTAAATCTTAAATGAGCAACTAATTACAAGAATGATGAGCACTTTACCAAGAAGTTTTAGGGGCATCTAGCTCAGGCTGGGAGGTTCAAGAAGGCCTCCCTAGAAAGGTGATATGTAACCTTGAACTTGAAACATAGGGAGTGGCTAACTGGATGAGGAGGGACGGAACAGACAGAAGTCCTGGCAGAAGGACTAGTATGTGCAAAGCTTGCATGCAAAAGAAAACAGTGATGTCTTCAAGAAACAGAGAAGGCAAGGAGAGAGTGAGGGACCAAGGGGTGGACAGTGGTCAGAAGTTAGCAGGGACTGGTTTCTGGAGGGTTGTGAGGCCTCAGAAAAGCATTGCACTTTATATCAAGAGCAATGTAGTGTTCACTAAAGGATTTAAAGCAGGGTAAGAATGAGATGCCTCTAGAAGTGGTGAATTCCCCATCACTGGAGGGAGGTATCCAAGAACTGGCTGGATGATGTGAGTAGCACTGGCTAGGAGTTGGCCTGGATTTGCTTCCAGCCCTAAAAGTCTCTAACTCTAAGATAGCACATATGCTATCAGTGGCTGTTTTGGTCCCTCACTTCTCCCTGCCCCCATTTGGTGCCTAGTAATAATGACAGTGACAGTGATGGGCTATGCTTACTGACCCTTCTCTGTGACCACCAGGGCCCAGGCTCAGTTGCTGACTTACAGCAGCATTTGAGGTGAGTTCTGTTATTCCCATCTTACAACAGTCCTGGAAGGTAGAGGTTTCTACTCCCATTTGACAGGTGAAGAAACTGAGGCCCAGAGAAGTAGGTGACTTGCCCACGTAGAGCCTGGCAGGGGTGTGGCTGAGACTCAACTGCAAACCAGAAACGTGGACAGGCAAAGCTAGAGGCATCATCCATGCCCATTGATTCCAGAGTGTTGGCCTCAGTTTCATCATCAGAGAAATGAGAAGAATTTGAGTACCCGCTGAGTAAAGTCCTGCCTGCGTGCTCACTCGGTGTCAGATACCTGGGCAGCTCCTCGCCTGGCCTCCAAGTAGACAGCACCACTCCCTCGGGGCCTTCACGCTGTCTCTTCTCTCTGCCTGGAACACTCTTCTGGCTCCTTCTTCCACTCAGGTATCTACTCAGATGTTACCTTCTCTAAAAGGCCTTCCCAGAAGGCCAAAATGGACTCATCGACCCCCCGACACACACAGACATGCATGCACATGCACACACACACACACATGCGTGTGCACACACAGACACACACGCACACACATGCATGTGCACACAGTCTTTCCTAGACCCTGCTCCGCCTGTCTGCACAGCACCCCTCACTCTCCATATACGTGGCCTATCGTTACCTGTTTCCCTGTTTACCATCTGTTCCTTACTACAAAGTGGGCTGCACAAGAAGGCCTGGCCTGTTTTATTGGCAGTTCTTTCCCCAGTCCCTAGAACAGTGCCTGGCATACAGTAGGTACTCAGTAATCACTCATGTATCCAATATAGTACAAGCAGCGGCGGACGGGCGGCCCAGGCACAGCTGCGCTGCAGGGCCCTGCCCCCGAGGCCCTCCTCAGCTCCTCCGGCCTCCCCAGCCACCTCCCCTCCGCCCGTCCTCTGCTGCATTGCCGTCATCTCTTCCCCCCACCACCAATGCCAGCATCTACTCGAGGATGTCAACCATTTCACGGGGCATTTTGAAATGTAAAATGTTTGCATGCTGACAAGATGTAAAGTCCCATCAGCTGGAGTCTCTCCTGGTTCGTGAACACAGTCCCAGCCACATTCACCCTTTGTGTTCTCTTCCCACCCGATGCTCCTCAATTCCCATGGGACACTTGTCTCCACACACTGCACAGATAAACTCTCTTTCTTCTTAGAGAGGATGGTGGCTGCTGGGCTGGAAGCACTGCCATGAAGCAGACACTCAGAGTCCACCAGTCTGTCCATCAGCCACATTCCTTCCCACCAAAACCTCTGTATGCATGCATATGCTGTTCCTTTTGCTTAGAACTCTGTTTCCTGCTGCCAGCCTCCCCTTTGCCTACAGATTTAATGAAAATGCCTACAGTGGAATTGCCATGGCAAAATGTGTGTGCTAAATTCTCCCACCAGCCTTTTTTCCAAGTGAGTTGTACCAGTACTACCCCCATGCATGGCCTAGGAGAGCACTTGTTTCTTACATTTTCACAACCCTTGCTAATATTACTTCTTAAAAATCCTGCCAATGGCAATGCTTGGTGGTTTTGATTTGGATTTCTATAATTATAAGCAAGGGTAAGCATCTGTTTTATACACATCTTGTATTGCTTTTCCAATGAACTGCCTGGTCACATCTTTCTCCTGTCATTATATTGGACTTTCAACACCACTGTTCTTATTGATTTATAAGTGCTCTTTATATATAGAAAAGTAGCTGTCTCTTGTATATGTTGCAATTTTTTTTCAGCTTGCTGTTTGTCCACCCAAGCTTTCTGAAAGAGAAGTTGCTGTATATTCCTCAGAGGAGAGAACAGATGGTCAGATATTCCTACCATAAATGACCATTGTGTGTGTGGGGGGAGGGGGCAGGGGGAGAGGGAATGGGAGAAGGAGAGGAAGGGAAAGACTCAGGGAGAGGGAGAGGGACCACCTTTCCTCAAAGAAAAAAGGTAGCTAGGGCACTGTGCTAGCACATTACTTCATTTGATCCTTACAACCTCTGTATGCCATGGACACTGTATTAGCCCATTTTTACACTGCTGATAAACACATACCCGAGACGGGGAAATTTACAAAAGAAAGAGGTTTAAGACAGTTCCACGTGGCTGGGGAGGCCTCACAATCATGGTGGAAAGCAAGGAGGAGCAAGTCACATCTTACATGAAAGGCAGCAGGCAAAGAGCGAGAACTTGTGCAGGCAAACTCCCATTTTTAAAACCATCAGATTTCATGAGACTTATCCACTATCACAAGAACAGCACAGGAAAGACTCATCTCCATGATTCAGTTACCTCCCACTGGGTTCCATAATACCTGGGAATTGTGGAAGTTACAATTCAAGATGAGATTTGAGTGGGGATATAAGTCAAACCGTATCAGGCACCAGGCACTCAAGTCATCCAGCCAGCAAGCCCAGTGGCCCAGATTTGTGAGCCACCAAGCTCCATGCCTTAACTGCCACCTTCCAGTGAAAGTTTAGCTCCAAGTTCATGCAAATACCTCCCTGCCCTGATGCCTTTGAAAGAACCATGATTTAAAGCAAAATCTGGGCATCAGGGGACACACACACTCTGAGGCATCTGGGCTGACTGTTTATATAACATGGCTTAATGGGGAAGATTGAGGTAGGAAGACCACAGACATGCTAACAAGAACAGTTTTTTAAAATCCCCAATTAAATGTTAATCTGAGAGTTGTTGAAGAGAGAAGGATCCTAACTGTCCAACTGCAAAGACTGCAGAATGAGCTGGGCTCCAGAATTCAATTGCCCAGATTCATATTCCAGCTGCTCCATTGACTTGCTAACCACTTAATCCCTCCAAGCCTCAGTTTCCTCCTTTGCAAAATGATGTTTAACTCACAGGGCTGCTTGAGTAGATAAGATTGTCCACATGGGAAGCTCACTGCAGAGCAGACACAGAGGAAGTGCTCAGTAGATGTCATGCATACCATTTATTATGGTGACAGGACACTGCCCTACAGATTCCAACCTTGAGACCTGCTACATTGCTTCCTTTGGCTACAAGGCCATCTTCTCCTTCTGGGATATCAAGAGCTTAGCTGGGGAGGAAGAGACAGAAATGGTATCCAGATGGGTCAGAGGAAGATGGGGGTATAGAGAAAGGTAAGGAGGTGAGAAGCCCAAATTTCTGCTTCCAGGGGCACAAGGGAACTCAGGCTGCTTTTGCCTGGGGATGTATCCAAACAGCCCACTCTGGTGGCTGGGATGGTACTAGGTGTTTTTGGGAAGTGTGGATATGGGGAGTTTGTATTTGTTTACTTGGGCTGTCATAACAAAGTACCATAAACTAAAGGGCTTAGAACCACAGAACTTTATGATCTTAGAGGTCTGGGGGCCAGATGTCCAAAATCAAGGTATCAGTGGGCCCATGCTCCCTCTGAAGCCTGTGGGAAGGAATCTTCTTTGTCTCTTCCAGCTTCTGGTGTTTGCTGGCAGTCCTTGGCGTTCCCTGGCTTTGAACGCATCTCTCCAGTTCCTACCCCATTGCCATGTGGACCTCTTCTCCCTGTGTGTCCCTGTCACACTGTCTCATCTCCTTTTCTAATAAGTATACCAGTCATCTTGGATTTAGGGCTCACCCTGCTCCAGTATGACCTCATTTTAATTAGTCACACTTGCAATAACCTTATTTCCAAATAAGGTCACAATCTGAGGTACTAGAGTTAGGACTTCAGCATATATTTTGCAGGGCTGAAAATCTGCCCATTATGCCTAGTGTTGTATCCAAAGGGTCCACTCTGGTGGATGGGATGGCAAATTCTGGAAAATGGGAATTTGAGAAGTAATGTGATCATCCAACAATTGAAAGGTGAGTGGCACAGGGCCAAACCATATCCAGGGATCCAAAGTGGGAAGGGAGGCCAGGAGGTCAAAATTTAAATACCCAATAATAGGCAATGACTTAAATACATCTTAAGGGAATTATGCACACATAAGAAATTATATATCCAAAAATAAATACTGACTGACATGGGAGGATGTTTATGACATAGCGTTAGAACAAGAAACACAATGAGCCAGGCATAGCGGCCCACGCCTTTAATCCCAGCACTTTGGGAGGCCGTAGTGGGAGGATCGCTTGAGCTCAGGAGTTCAAGACCAGCCTGGGCAACATAAGGGAACCCTGTCTCTACAAAAACTGATAATTTTTTTAAATTGTAAAAAGAAACACAGTATAGTATATTTTAATCTAATTATGTTTTAATGGAGGGGACATCCTTTTTTAAAAAAATATGAAATGAGCAGTTATCTCTGGGAGGTGGAATTATGGACAAATTCTTTCTTTGTCTTTATGTTTTTCTCTGTATTTTCTATAGGATCAGTTCCATCTGAGGCTGGGAGTTCCAAGGAAAAGCGTTGGGTTTGCAGTTTCACAGTTTTGTAACCTCCTGAATTTGCTAGGACTTCAGCAAGGCAGTCTGGTTAGAGATGTAACAGAGGCTGGGGTTGGAAAAATGAAACCTGACCTGCCTGCAGGGCTCAGTCCTGGTGTCAGAAGTGGGATCACCCACAGAACTAGAGGTCCTGAGTCGTCAGGATGCTCTTAGGCAGACTGATGTTCCTGGGGGCGAATTTGGGGAACATCAGGGCCCCAAACACCCAGATGTTTAGATAAGACCCTGTGCCCTCCCTGCTGTGAGGATAGGTGCTTGCCAAAGGTGCCTTCAGTCTTGTAGACAGGGCTTCAGAACGGGGAACTGGAACCCTAGAAGGGTGACTGAGGCTACACTGTAGCTATGGGTGGATCAATGTCAGCAATATCTAACGTCCATTGGGCACTTGCTCTTATGAAACACTGTAGGAGCATTATATTATTTCTTCACAACTGTCTTGTGGTGTGGGTACTGCTATTTATCACCACTTGACACCTGAAGAAATGGATGCCTCTGGGCTAGGGTGCTTCTGAAGAAGCAGAAGCCTGGGAAGATGGCTGCTTGGTGGGCTCCTGGCTGGTCAGGAACCATCCAGAGTGTGTGAGAGGCCAGACCCAATAAGCCCAGAACTCACTGCTCCCTGGAGGCCCTGAGGTGCTAGCAGTCTGTTCACATGGTTGTCTCCAAGGCAAGAAGACCTCTTGCTCATCACAGAGAAGAGCCAGGGAAGGTGGGATCTTTTACTAAAGCCAGGAAGATGCACTGGGCTACCTGTTGGTACCATTAGCCATGGAGCCTTTGCCTTGAGCAACCTGCTGTCACTCCTCTCCTCCATCTCAAGTCCTTCTCTGCTAGAAACAAAACTGCAGTGGATAGGTACCAGTTTTGCCTAAATGGACTCCATTCCTCCTTCTTTTGCCACAGCAGAATTTCATTGACTCCAGTCCTAGAGGACTTGTCAGTCAAGGTGCTTTATCTCCATCTGAGCTGTGAGTCTCCAGATAGGTCCATGGGATGCTTGCTCCAGGACTCTGAACCTTAGGTGCAGTGACCAGACGCAAAGCACATTCTGCCCACGGGAGTGTCCTGGAGAAACTGCAGAGTGGTTCCCACCAACTGCATTCCCAGAGCATCCCTTGGCTCCGTGCCCTTCCAAGAAATCCCTTTTTAGCTTACATGAGTCAGATGTGGCTTCTGTTGCTTGCAACCAAAGCAGCTAATCAATATACCTACAAAGTTTATTTTGAGACCGTGCTTTCTGAACAGTTAGCTAAATAGTGTATGTGCTGTACACCTCTGTTGTTGTTCGCTAGCCCTAGAGCTCAATGTGCATTAAAAAAAAAATCTGGGCTACCTTCCCCAAGCCTCAATATTAAATCATATAGAAAGAGGGAGGAAAAGCAGTAGATCATACCAGCCCCACTCTTTTCCAAAAGTATGTGTAGATACAGGAGAGCATGACGTGGCTGTATTTAGCCTGGAATTACCAGTGACCACAGCAAAACAAAATTACGTGTTCTTTGAAATGTACAATTAGAGTTGCTTTAACATGTGTATTTGGTGGTTGGGTGTAGTTTCTAGATAGTTTGAAACTTAAGTCTACTGTTTGACCCATCAGCTTTAGCCAAATTCTGATGGGCTCCAATTTCCTTAACAGCAACCCACAGACTGAAATTAAGACCAACTTGCCAGTGAGTGAAAGTGCCTGGGCTTTTAGATGATCAGCATTTAGATTTGTTGTTTCTCTCACAGTCTTGCAATACTTTTGCATTTCTGTTGGCCTCTGTCAGGGAGTCACTTCAAGGTAACCATCAAAATCTCTGAGAAGGTCATAACCTACAGGATTGAGTGGCTAGCTGCATTTTGCTAGGAAACCCCACCAAGCATTCAGGGACTGTAAATGCTGGCTTAGAGGAATTCAGATATATGTGCGTTTCTGCCTTTGATGGTGGTTAGGGGCAGCCTGACTTCTGAAAAAGTCGGAATTCTGGTCCCGTGTGAAGAGTCATGTCCACTGCTACCCAGAACGTTCGTTATTGCTGCTGGCAGGGACCTAGGGAAGAGAGGTTGGCCCCTGAGTCTCTAGAGCCCTATAAGAGCTTCAACAAGAACATGGAATAACTTGGAATTTGCATATTTATTGCTGAAGATCTTCTAAGAGTATTTGAGACCAGAGCTGCTGGACTTCATTAAGTGGGTGAAACATATTCCCTGTTTACATAGGTAATTTGCTTGGAAAGTTCTTTTTTTTTTTTTTTTACCCTGCTTAAGTACAAAGACAAACTTCTTTCTCTACTTCAAATTCGAATTTAGGAGAGCTTAAATGAGTGAGCATGTTTTTACTATATTTCTAGATAATGTCCTATAACTTCAACTCAGTGGTGAGAATATCTCTTCATTAAAGTATTCAGTTCTTCAACAAGCATTCAATGGGTGCCTACTACCTGCCTGACACTGTTCTACACCCCAGGGATTTAACAGGAAACAAAATGAGCCTGGCATAGACCTAGTGGGACTTGCAGTCTAGTTGGTGGGGGAGGGCGGAGGTAGGACATACAGATTAGAAGACAAACACACTAGAGGCCAGGCATGGGGGCTCACGCCTGTAATCCCAGCACTTTGGGAGGCCAAGGTGGGCGGGTCACTTGAGGTCAGGAGTTTGAGACCAGCCTGGCCAACATGGTGAAACCCTGTCTCTGCTAAATATAAAAAATTAGCCTGGCATGGTGGTGTGAGCCTGTAATCCCAGCTACTTGGAAGGCTGAGGCAGGAGAATCACTTGAATCTGGGAGGCAGAGGTTGCAGAGAGCCAAGATTGTACCACTGCACTCCAGCCTGGGTGACAGAGTGAGACTCTGTCACAAAACAAAACAAAACAAAAACCACAAGACAATGGCAGGTGGTGATAAGCACTGTGAGAGGAGAAGAGAAAGGGAGTGGGGAGAGTGACGAGGGAAGCGGGCTAGTAGATGGGGTGTATCTGGAAGGTTCTCCAAGAAGGCGCCATGAAGCCCAGTCCTGAGAGATGAAAAGGAGCCAGCACTGGGAGGCCTGGGATGAGAGGGACCAACTGAAGGAAAGCCTGGATGGCTGCTAGAGAGCGACGGGACGAGGGGGTGGGACGGACAGGCCGCGAAGGAGGTTGCAGCCAAGTTTAAGGACTCGGGAAAGCCAGCCACAAGTTTTCGGGTTCAAAAAGGCTCTCTGGTTGCCGAGAGGAGATGCGTCCATGGGAGGTGGTGACGGTGGGTTGGTTACATCCGTAGGGTTGGAGAGAAGTGGGACCCTCCCCCTGTGCACGTGGAGGTGGAACTGTCAGGACTTGGAGATGAACTGGACGGGGGACCTCTATTTGCTTTCTGTGGCTGCCATAACCAAGAACTGGCTGGCTTCACACACACTGGAAATTCTTTCTCATCCAGCTCTGGAGGCTGGAAGTCAGAGGTCAAGGTGTCCGCAGGGTTGGCTTCTGCCTAGCGCACCCTCCCTGGCTTGTCAGTGGCTGTCTTCTCGCTGCGTCCTCTTTGGACACACACATCAGTGGTGTCTCCCTGTATGTCCAAAATTCCTCTTCTTTAAGGGACACCAGTCAGACTGGCTTAGGGCCCATTCTAACGGCCTCATTTTCACTTAATCACCTCCTTAAAAGCCCTGTCTCCAAATACAGCCATGCTCTGAGGCACAGGGTGTTGGGACTTTAACATATGAATTTGGGGAGGATACAGTTCAGCCACCAACAGAGGCTCTTACAAACAAGCAAAGAAATATGTTTAGACACTGTAGACTGTCGAGTCCATCATAATCATTCAAGGGAATGACTTGTCGAAACTTCAGGACCGAAGTTACCCTGGGGGTGGGATGGGAGGTTTCGATAAGACTGGGAGTGTTCCAGATCTTAGCCTCAAGGGTGGTTCCCAGGGGTTCATCTTCAAAGTGGGTGTGTCACATATCACACTGGGGGTGCCTGGCAGAATGCTAACCCTCAGGGAGGCCGGGGAGCGGTGGCCAGGATTGAGGGCTTCACCAAAGCTGGGACGCGTCTGGAGGAGTGGGAGGGCTGGGGGAAGCGCACAGCTTAGAGAGCCCACAAGAGGCAGAGCTCCCTGGACTGGGCAGCTGGCTAGTGGGGAGGCAGCAAAGCATTTGCCTGCTTTGCCTGGTGGGCAGTGGCTTCCTTAGCCAGGATGAATGTCCAGGGGCAGTCAAAGGTGTGGCCTGGAGGAAGGATGGGATGTCCTCAGGGTGTGGGTGGCCATGGTGAGGGTGTGAGCCGAAAGGAAAGCCCCTGGGCAGACAGGGAGGGACACCAGGCCTTGGTTCCCCCTCCTGTAAAGCAAGGGTGTGACACTTCCCTCACTCAGAGCGCTGCCAAATGACTGAAAGAAAGAATATAGCAAGTAGCTCATGAAGTTCCATTCTCAAGCATTTCTGAGCACCTGCTATGCGCCCGGTGCAGGACTAGGGCTAGGGATGCAGAGGTGAACTCAAACAGAGCCATCAGCATGCCCTTGGTCCAGAGCAGGCCAGGGGTGACCTCTGGGGTCCCACTGGTGAGGTTCGTGCTGGGGGTGGGCAGGTAGCAAACTACCCCTCGTTAGATGTTGGCAGAATCCCTTGTGATGCGTCCACAGATGGGAACATCTTACAGCCAGGAAAAGAACATAGTAGAAAGATCACTTTGTGTCCATGGGAAACTGTCTCTACAAATTAAGTGAAAAATCAAAACAGAGTGCTTTAAACTCACATTCGTATTTTCCCCAGAAACAATGCTGAAGAATCTGATAATGATTCTTGCTTTGGGAGGAAGGGACTGGGGTAGAAGGAGATAGAAGCTTCACCTTATGCCATTCAATATAGAGCGCTTTGGAATTTGTTTTTGTTTTTCCCAGTTCCAGCATTATTTAAAAACTAAAATATTCATGTGTATTTAAAAAAAATGTTGGTGTGAGATGGAAGTGCCTGGTCTGCAGCAGGCACATACACAAAATGTCTGTTGAGAAAGTAAATGAACAAATGGAGGCCAGGGAGGGTGAGAGGCAGTGGAGCAGGTTTGCATATGTATGAGAGAAAAAAGAGATTGAAGACTCAAGAGAGACAGAGAGGGAGATGCGGCTAGGGAGGAAAGCTGGAGAGGGGGTGACAGACGGGGTGAGGAGTTCGGGGTGCCCTCCCACTGAGGGTGCAGTTCCATTGTCCTGGGGGCAGGAGCAGGGTGCGAGGGGGCATTGCCCACAGAGCAGGAGCAGGTAGGGGCCGGAGCCCCTTCCCATGAGCGTGCTTGGGAAGAGCACTGAGGTGGCTGGAGGGAGGAAGGAGCCACAGCTTGTCCCAGGGCAGTTCTGGTGCCCAATCCAACAGCTCCTGAGGTCAAGGGAGTGGGATGGGGTGACTGATCTTTTCGAGACCAAATTGGAGAGGTAAGGCCGGCATGAGAAGAGACTAAGAAACTGGAGGCTGAGGGTTACTGCAGGAGAAAATTCCTCCTAGACAGGTGTCACCGCAGGTGTGGTCAGTGGAGGAGAGGCGTGGAGACGCTGCAGGCTGCCGCAGGTTCCACTCCCCTCCTCTCTCACTGTGTGGACGCCCTGTCTTTAGCTGGGCATGCGGCCGTACAGAGGTGGTAGGTTTCCCCGCCTGTCTTTAGCTGGGCATGCGGCCGTACAGAGGTGGTAGGTTTCCCCGCCTCCCTTGCAGCTAGGTGTGGCCACTGGAAGGACACAAACAGCCCCTGCTTCCCTTCACCTGGTAGAAATGCAGACCCGCTGTGAGCTCAGTTGGACCGTGCAGATGAAGATCACACCTAGGGATGGGGCAGAGCCACACGCCAGAAGGAGCCTGGGCAGAGCCATCGCACTGGCCCCAACTCTCCCTCCCACAGAAGAAAAGTCAACTTCCACCTCATTGCCATGGCTGTTACTGTGGGTCTCCATCAGAGCAGCCAAAATAGTTTCCTCATTATTGGAATGAAATGAGAAGTTAGAGGACTCTAGCCAAGGTGGTGACCGGCCACCCACAGACGTGTGATGGAGATGAGACTCCGAGAAGGGAGGAAGAGATGTGAGGCCGGTGCCCCTGGCTTCAGGGGGCCAAGAGATGTTGCCCGCCAGGAAGGCCAGTGTAGGGGAGCATCTCCACCGACAGAGGGGCTTTTGCACAGAGGAGGAGGAGGCATGTTCTAGAGGCAGCTCTGGCTCAGCTCCTGCACCCAGGGAGGCTGACCGCAGCTGGAGACCAGGGTTATCAGGCCGGTGGTGTGGCTTCCGCTGGTCTCTAGTCCAATCAGAACCCAGGTGGCCATGCCAGACGAACTCTCCCAGTCCTCCTCCCTCTGCCCTCCCCAGGCCCTCCACACCCTCTTTCCAGGCAAGTGTGTCCCTGTCTGCCTCCCGCCAGGCCCGCAGCCCCTGGCCTTTCTTCTTGCACAAGGGCCAATTCAGGAAAACCAAGGATATTAACGGAATCCTTTTTTTCTTTCTTTCTTCAAGAAATTATATCCTTGTTAATCAGAAATGCAATATCTGAAACTGCATTTAAGCTCCTTTAATAGGTTCTCAATTACCGAAGGGGATCATTTTGGAGGCTGAAATTTCAGCATCGACACAGCCAGCCTACCCCCCGGCTCAGATTAGAATGCTGCCCCCTGAACAAATTTCACTCTTGAGCAAGACGCTTTTGAAGCTAGTTTACATTGTCTGTGCTTGGCTGACCTTGTATTGCTATTGAATTGGAAAATGTGGTTTGTATTGTAAGGTCTCTTAATAATGTATTTTTTTGAAACAAGGGACTTTTCCATTGCAAATGAGACAAAGAACACCATCGTTAGCACAAAGAACGCCTCAGTCTGTTTTGAAACATAATTTTCATTAGCCAGGTTTCTCACCATAACAGAGATTTAAATTTTATTTTAAAAACAGCCCACCACTGCCCCCCTCCTCAGCACATGTATTTATGCAGATACCTCCACAGAAAAAGATCTGGAGAGATGCATAAACCGATAATAGCGGTGGCTGCCGAGAAGGGAGAAAAATGATTGAGGTGCGTGTACAGGGAATTCTGCTTCTCTGCATGGGACTGTTTTAATATAAGAATCTATTAATGGAGGCTGCACAGGGTCCCTTCTCCCACTAGCATGTGGTCTTGAGTAAGTGCTGCCGGCTGAATTGGATCCCCCACCCAAATCCGTATGTTGAAGTCCTGACCCCCAGAGTCTCGGCGTGTGTGACCTCATCTAGAGACAGGGTCTTTGCAGAGGTCATCAAGTTAAAATGAGGCCATTCAGGTGGGCCCTCATCTAGTGTGACTGGTACCCTCATAGAAAAGGGACATTTGGACAGAGACCTCATGGAAGGAAGATGCTGTGAAGAGACCCAGAGAGAAGGTGGCCATCTGCAAGGCACAAGAAAGGCCTGGAACAATCCCGGCCCGGCCTCAGAAGGAACCAACCCAGCCTGCACCCTGAGCCCAGGCTCATGGCTCCAGCAGGATGAGAAGCTTGGTTCCTCTTCTTTTAATGCCCCATCTGTGGACATCCGTTCCCTGGGCCTGCTCGTGGACCCCCTCCCCACAGCGTAGAGACTACCCTAGGGAGAACCCACTTTCCAGGGCAGCTCTGGCCAGGCCTGGGGCTTCAGTCCCGCTCCAGCCTCCTTTCCTGAAACCCACATCTGTCCCTCAGCCTCCACTCGCTGCCTGCACCCTTACCCCCAGGGGGTCTCATTCACCATCCCCCCATGGGTCCCCAGTCTCCCTCCTTATCTCCCATCCTGTGACCTCTGGTGTCCAGGCTGCTGACCCCTGCATGGGCTCACTCCTCAGAGGGCCCTTGTCACTGGCTGGTGTCAGTCAGTTCAGACATTTTAATATACATATGCAAATTTGCATTGTGACTTTTCTTTTTTACAAAGTTTGAGTTACTTGTTTTTTATTTCACAGAACACTGGCCAGAGTCTCACTGACCACTCTTCCTCAGCGCTGCCCACAGGGGGTCCATTTTCTCCACGCCAGGCTCAGGCCTCCCCGACCCTGGCCTGGGCCCCTCGGGGCATCCCCCATGGTCTCCCTGGCCCTCTTCCAGTCTCCCATGATCAGCTCCGCTGTTTCGCAGCGTCTGCCTGTAACACCCCAAGGGCTTCTGGTGTCTCGGGATAAAGTCCAAACTGCCTGCTCACCTGAGCCTCAGGGCCTGCTCTGGGCCCCGCACCCTCCTGGCCTGTCTGCCCCACGCTGTGCCCCCAACGTTAGCTCTGTGTCTTCCTCAGCCACGTGGAGCCCAGTCACCTCCAGACCCTGGCACCTGCCATTGCTCAGGCCCGCAGGGCCCACGCGGGCAGCCCCAGCTTTCCCTCCCTGCTGCTGCCCAGGTGCTTTCTGAGCGCCCAGGCTCAAGTAGCCCCCATGCTGGGCTTCCTCGAAGGCACTGAGCCAGTATTTGTCATTCTGTTTTCATCTGGGAGATGGTTTGAACGCTGTCTGTCTCCCTGCCTGGCCCTGGGCCAGAGCCCTGGCCCCAGCCTGACACCTGCCCATGAGAGGCTGCCCCAGGTGCCCCCTGGCACCCACAGGACCGTTTGCCTGGGGCCTGGCTCTCCTCCCACGGCGAGCCCCTCTGACCCCACTGTCTCAGCCCCTCGCCAGCCTCTCCCACTCCCACGGCTGACCTGGGCTGGGCACAGGTTACAGCTAAATAAAGCAGTCGCTGTGCGCACACAAAAGGCCTTTTCAGGATTCAGAAAAACAACCTGAACTCATTAACCCCAGGAAAAGTGGACTGAATAGAAATGCCTCTGCTCTCGTCTGCTCATAGAAATTATCCTAAAGAGGGTGCGTCACTGGCCCTTGATAAGGTAGGGTCTCATGCGTGGCCACCGCCTCCTCTGTCACTCGGGCCAGGGATGGGGGATGTGGGTACAGGGGCCCAGCCTGGAGAGGGGGGCCCGGGGCCCTCAAGGCTGAAGAGTGGGGAGGCCGGGTCCCCCTCCGCTGATGGCCCTGGCAGCGGTTGGAGAGACAAGGGCATGTGGGGACCCCCCTCCCACCAGGCGCTGGGCCATGGCACAGTGTAGCAGGCGTAGGTTTCTGTTCTGTGTCACTATAGGCGGTGGTGTTGGCATGGGTCACAGCTTCCTATGGGTGGGACCCCAGGTGAGGCTCTCAACCCACCTCTCTGCTTTACCCCCACCATGTCTCTGACCCCGCCACAGATGAGGGCACTGAGGTTTCTTACCCAAACCCTCCTCACTCGGAAGAAGCAGGGCCTGGGTTTCGGCCTAGATGGTTCGGTTCAGCCTGGGCTCCAACCGCTGGAGGCTGCAGCCGGGGTCCCTGCCCTCGGGGCACAGGGGTGGTTGAAGAGCAAGTGTGTGCTGGGGATCAAGGAGGCAGCTCAGCCTAGAAGGTCTAGAAGGTCAGGCCCATTCGGAGTAAGCGCACGCCGCGGCGGCCCCCAGCCCTGCAGCATTTGACAAGGCTTCTACCTGGCCCCAAGGGCCGGCCTCCTGAGCACACCACCTGCGCAGTCAGGCACACGGCCCCACTCAGAAGGGCCCCACACTGGCCTTAATGCTCTGCCGTCATCATCTTGAAATTCTTAAAACTTTTTCAACAAGGGCCGTACCTTTTCCATTTGCACTGGGCCCTCAAGCAATGCCACTGGTCCTGGTGGTCCGTATTTGTTGTGTGCCCCTGGCAGGTGCGGCGCTGGACTTGGCAGAGGACAAGCCAAGGGAGACAGAGGCGTCCTCAGCCCTCCCGAGCTCCCAGTCAGCTGAAGGAAGCATGTGAGCGATGAGCGTCTGATCTGCACCAGCTGGGGCCAGTGTCCAGCAGGCGAGGGCCAGAAAGGACCCCACTGTTGTCTATGGAGGAGTGCAAGGGGCAGCAGGCTCCAAGGGATGCCAGAGGGCCCACCTTGAGGCAGGGGCATGGGGGTCTTCTCACTCAAGAGGAGACACTTGAGTTGAAGGAGGAGAATGAGCCAGAAAGCCCAAAGACAGCATTCCTGGCAGACCACCCACAAGTGCACAGGCCCCAGGGTGCGTACCAGAGGGGCGTGGCCAAGGAACTGCCAGGAGCTCAGTGGGTGCAGAGTGCCAGGAAAACATGGGGAGACAGGAATCACAGGCAAAGTACAGGTCTCGTAGGACTTTGGAATGGAAGGGGCTTTCAACAGGAGTGACTTGATCAAATGTGCATTTTTATTAGATATTTGAGGACTACAAAGCATATGTATACTTCGAAACACAGTGGACAGCCAGGTGCAGTGGCTCACATCTATCATCCCAACACTGGGAGGCCAGGGCAGGAGGATCACGGAGCTCAGGAGTTTGAGACCAGATTGGGCAACACAGCCAGACCCCATCTCTACCGAAAAGCAATTTAAACATTAGCCGAGTGTGGCAGTGGTGCACACCTGCAGTCCCAGCTACTCAGGAGGGTGAGGCCAGAGGACTGCTTGAGCCCAGGAGTTCGAGGCTGCAGTGAGCTGATCACCATTGCACTCCAGCCTATGTGACAGAATGAAACCCTGACCAAAAAAAAAAAAAAAAAAAAAAAAAAAGGAAAGAAAAAGGGAGGGATAGAAAAGAAAGGAAGAAAGAAAAAGAACAGAAGAAAAAAGAAACACAGTTGAGCCTTAAACCACAAGTTTCACCTGCCCGGGTCCACTTATCCCCAGATTTTCTTCTGTCTCTGCTGCCCCTAAGACAGCAAGACCAGCCCCTCCTCTTCCTCCTCTTCCTCAGCCTACTCAACGTGAAGATGATGAGGATGAAGACCTTTATGATGGCCCACTTCCACTTAATGAATACTGAATATGTTTTCTCTTCCTTATCATTTTCTCAATAACATTTTCTTTTCTCTAGCTCACTTTATTGTAAGAATACAGTATATAACACATATCCTATATAAAATATGTGTGATCCGACTATATTCTCAGTAAGGCTTCCAGTTAACAGTAGGCTACCAGTAGTTAGGTTTTGGGGGAGTCGAAAGTTACTGGTGGATTTTCAACTGAGTGGGACATTGTGGCCCTAACTCTGGTGTTGTGCTGTTCAAAGGTCAACTGTGAGCTATTAACGTGGACACCCATGAGCCCAGCTCTCATTCTGAGAGCCACAACATTGCCCACGGCTTAGTCTACTCTCCTGCTCTCCCTTTCTGAATTTTGTTGTTTATCCTTTCCTTATTTTTTTTTTCCAGGGTGCAGGTGCCCCTACATAGGGTATGTTTTTAGCTGGGCTTGTTCTTGAGGTTGATGAAAGTCATAGCTCACTGTATGTATTCTGTGTTTGCTTTTGTCACTCGATATTACGTTTCTAAGGTGTGAGCACACTATTAGGTGTGGCTGTAGTTCCTCCATTTTCACTTCTGGATAATATTCCAATGTGTGAGAAAGCTGCAAGTTATTTTTCTCTTTCTCTATCTACGATCATCTCATTTGTCTCTAGCTTTTGGCTTTTACAAATAAGGCTCTTAGGAACCTTCCTGGACTTGTTGCTGGGTGCACATGTGCCAGAGTTACCAAAATCATAGTCATGATCTCTTAATGGCTCATGACTCACATTAGTGGGACCCAACTAGTGGGCTTTGTTAATGGAAGAGAAGAGAATAATTGAGAGCGGATGTCTCATAGTAAGAGCCAATATTGTTTCCTGAAACTTCTGTTTCCATTATATGCATGTTTATGTACCTGTGTGCATGCACTCTGAGTGCATATATGCATGTGTGCATGCTTGCATTGTGTTTGTGCATTGTGTGTGTGCATGCTTGCATTGTATGTGAGTGCATTGTGTGTGTGCATGCTTGTATTGTGTGTGAGTGCATGTGTATGCATGTGTGCATGCTGGCACTGTGTGTGTGCATGCACTGTGAGTGCATATATGCATGTGTACCTGCTTGCATTGCGTGTACATGCTTACATTGTGTGTGAGTGCATGTGTATGCATGTGTGCATGCTTGCATTGTGTGTGTGCATTGTGCATGTGTGCATGCTTGCATTGTGAGTGCATTGTGTGTGTGCATGCTTGCATTGTGTGTGAGTGCATTGTGTGTGCATGCTTGTATTGTGAGTGCATGTGTATGCATGTGTGCATGCTGGCATTATGTGTGTGCATGCACTGTGAGTGTATGCTTGCATTGTGTGTGCATGCTTGCATGGTGTGTGTTTGTGCATGTGTGTATGTTCACATTATGTGTGAGTGCATGTGTGCATGTTTGCATGCTTGCATTGTGTGTGTGCATTTTGCATGTATGCACATTTGCATTGTGTGAGAGTGCATGCGAATACATGTGTGCATGCTTGCATTGTGTGTGAATGTATGTGTGTGCATGTTTGCATGCTTGCATTGTGTGTGTGCATTGTGCATGTTTGCATGCTTACATTGTGTGTGCATTGTGTATGTGTACATGCTTGCATTGTGTGAGAGTGCATGTGAATACATGTGCATGCTTACATTTGTGTGAATGCATGTGTATGTGTGTTTGCATACTTGCACTGTGTGTGTGCGTTGTGCATATGTACATGCTTTCATTGTGTGTGAGTGCATGTGTATGTGTGTATGCATGCTTACATTGTGTGTGTGTCAGCACATGTGTGTGCACAAGTGTATATATCAGAGGGTGATGTAAGATGTATTTCTGATTGTGATTCACAGAAAATGTTTGTAAACCACTGATCTCATGCTGTAAATGCCTAACAAGTTAACTTACAAAAGTTATTTTGTGAAGTACTTATTCCAATTTATGCTCCCACAGGCAGGGTTCTCATTGGTCCTCACCTACACTTGCTATTTTGGGAATTTATAAATTTTGTTAATCCAGTGTGTACAGAATTTACCTCATTGAGTCTTAATTTGCATGGCCCTGACTATTAATACATTTGACAGTCTCTACATATCTTTATTTACCATTCATGTTTCCTCACCTGTGAAATACCAGTTTGGGTCTTAACATCTATTTTTCTCTTGTATGGTTGATCTTCTCCTGAAGATTTGGAGGTCTTCTTTACACATCCTGTATCTTAATCCTTTGCTGGTCGTGTGTGTTGTAGATACCTTCTCCCAGTGTGTGACTTTTTATTCTTTTTATGGTGACTTTGAATAACAGAAGTTCCTAATTGTAATAGGATCATATTTACCAGCTTGTTTTTCTGTATTTTTTGCACTGGTGCATTTTGTTTAAGAAATCCTTTGCTATCTTGAGGTCATAAAGATATTCTTCTACATTTTCTTCTAAAAGATTTAGCATTTTACCTTGTTGTACATTTAAGGTTTCTTGGGTTTTTTTCCATTGGAAATCAATTTAGGGGTATGAACTGACTTCTTTTTCCTTTCCACGGGGATAACTAATTGTCCTGGTTCTATTTCTTGACCAGCCCTCTCTTCTCCACTTGTCAGCAACCCTGTCACCTAGCAAGCCTCTGTAAATTTCAGGAGTCACCATCTGAACTTTCTGTTCTATTGTTTTGGTCAATTTGTTTATCTTTTCACAAAATATACAGTGCTACAGTTACTCTAATTTTCAATAAATCTTATAAGAGCTCTGATGCAACATGCCCCTAGATCTTATTGTTTTTCAATTCCTGACACCTTTGCTCTTTCATGTAAATTTTATAACCATCTTCTCAAGGTCCTAAAAAATAAGATAACCTGTTGGGATTTTGACAGGAATCTATTATACCTATGAACCAGTTTGTAGAAGGTAAACATCTGTTCATATTGTCTATCCATGAATATATCTCACTTCATTTATTTATATCTTTAATGTCTTTCAAGAAATTTTAATAATTTTCTCCAAATACATTTTGCACATTTTGGTGAAATTTATTTCTAGTTGTCTACTACTTTTTCCTGCTGTTGTAAATGATATATCCCCTCCCCACAACTATGTGTTGCTACAAAATGTGATTGATTCTTGTATTTTGATTTCTTTTATCCAGCCATCTTTCTAAATATTCCTATTATTTCTAATAATTTGTCTGTAGATTTTGAGTTTTTATATAGACAATCACATCATCTACAAATAGTGATCATCTTCTTTCTTTTATAACCCTTATACCTTTTATTTCTTTTTCTTGTTTTACTGTAAGAAGCATTAGTAAAACATTGAAAGTAATTGGCATTCATTGTGATGGAGGCATCCTTGTCTTATTTATTTCTGATCTCAGAAGTTCAGTATTTCGTCACTAAGAAATATCATTTAGAGTAGGCTTTTTTGGTACATAATGTCCTTATCAACATAGACATATATCAAACTATTTCTTGTTTTTAAATTAAGAATGGGTTTGGAATTTTATTAAATGCATTTTCTGCATCTTGGAAAAGATCTTTTAATCTGTGGATGCGGCAAGGATATTACAGATTTTTCTAATGTTAGTGAGTTGCATTACTAGGATAGATTCAACATGGTCATAATGCATCATCCTTCCATTCCATTCATTCATATTTTATTTACAACTTTGCAACCATGTCCATACATGTGACTGGCCTGTAACTTTCCTCTCTCATGCTGTCCTTAATTTTTTTCTTCTCACACTGCCCTCAAAAGGATTCAGGGTCTCTGTCTTGCAAGAGTCCTTTCCAAAATCCAGAGGGGTGTAGAGGGCATATGTGTGTATACTAGTCCCCCCTTATCCTCAGGGGAGGCATTCCAAGACCCCCAGTGGGTGCCTCAGACTGTGGATAATACCAAATCTTATATATACTAGGTTTTTTCCTATTATCATATCATATAGGGCAGGTAGTATATACAGATACACTAGACAAAAGTGGGGTTCACATCCCAGGTGGGATGGAGCAGGACAGGGCAAGATTTTATCATGCTACTCAGAACAGGACTCAATTTAAAATGTATGAGTTGTTTATTTCTGGAGTTTTCCATTTAATATTTCCAGATCATGGTTGACCACAGGCAACTGAAACCATGAAAAGCAAAATCGCACATGGGGGACCACTGTATACACTATGCTTACACAACACACATGCATACACACGTACACACACACGAACACACAGGCACACACATATATATGAAAGGAATTAACTTGTTCATTGTGTTTTTAAAGCTTTTGCATCATTACTTATCTTTTGTCTACTTGTTCTATAAATAATCAGAAGAGTTGTGCAAAAATATGCCATTATTGACAGATTCGTCAACATTTCCCTGTAGCTATAGCAATGTTTGTTTCGTACGTTCTGATATGGCCAACTCTTCCTGGCAGGTGGGACCTTTTGTGGAATGACCACATTTATCCTTAATAATGCTTTTTATTTCATATCTACTCTACCTGATTTTGATGTAGCCACCCAGGTCCTTTTACTTAGAATTTGGCAAGTTTTATGAATTATTTTACTTTCATCCTTTCTGTGTCCGCTATGTGTTTCAAAATCATCGATAATCTCTGTTAATTGGTAATTAAATCCATTTACATTTTTAATATTTTAGTCATCTTTTATTTTCCACAAATTAAACTTTTTATGCTCTTTTTCTCCTTTCTTGTCTTTTTTTAATATTTAAGGAATTAATTTATTTATACTTATTCCTATTACTTTTTCTTTCTTCTGGTTTGGAAGCTAAACAATGCTTCTATTATTTCAGCAGCTAACTCTTGAAATTATAATATCTTAATTCTTTTCCTGATTAATGCAAGAAATTTATGACACTAACCTAATCATTCATCTTCCAAATTAGATGCTTCTGTTTTTCAGTATTTTTATTCTGTCCTTTTCCTCTTTTTTGACCCCACAAAATTAGACGGTATCATTTTTTTTTTAAGAATTATATTTTCCAATTATTTGCTTGTTATTTCTTCTTAAAAATAAGACCTTCCCAGCCTGGCCAACATGGTGAAACGTTGTCTCTACTAAAAATATAAAAATTAGCTGGGCATGGTGGTATGCACCTAAAATCCCAGCTACTTGGGAAGCTAAGGTAGGAGAATTACTTGAACCCAGGAGGTGGAGGTTGCAGTGAGCCAAGATCGTGCCACTGCACTCAAGAGCCTGGATGACAGAGCAAGACTCCATCTCAGAAAATAAAATTTAAAAACCCTTCCTTCCTTCCAGTAAATTTTCCTTTTTCTTAAATTCCTTTGTTTAGAAGGTCATTTAATGAACACTCTCAGTATTGTTTATTTGAAAATGTCTTTGTTTTGCCCTTGTTCTTGAAAGAGTATTTTGATGGGTACAAACCTAGGTTGGTGGCTTACTTTCTGTTTGGTGCTTTGCAGAATCAAATGTTGATTTATTTGGATTCTTCTTAATACCACTTGGTACTCACTGTTCTTAGAGTAGTTTGGTGTTTTTTATCACTCTGGAAAACTGTTGACATTTTTCTTCACTGATTGCATCTCTTCTTTCTTTTTTTTTTTTCTTTATGGAAGACATTAGTTAGACTTTCTCATGATCACTCCCATGTCTCTTAACCTCTTTTTCTTAGTTTGCATCCCCTCTCTTTTTTTCCTAAATTTTGGGTAATTTCTTTACATCTATTTTCCAATTCACTAATCTCCTTCTCAACAGTGTCTAATCTGCTCCCTGAACCAGCCACTGCGTTCTTATTTCAACAATGTTATTTTTATTTCTCAAAGCTATATTTGCTCATTTTTCAGATCTTCTTGGTCATTTTTACAGGCTAATGCTGTTTGCTCATTTTTAAAATTCCATGTTTTATTTCATTAAACATTTCATGTATGTTATTCTATATTCTGTGATAGATAATTCCAATATCTGATATTCTTGGGATGTTCATTTTTTTGCTTCTGCCAACTGTTAATCCATAGTGGACTGTTTACTTGTGTATTGGGGGGTCTCTAATCAAGAACTCATATTTGTTTGATCTTAATCTGGGAAAAATCTTAGAATTAAAAATAATAATGTTTTCTTCTAGAGATTATTTATGTTTGCTTCTCCCAGGAGCCAGGGCCATCAGCAGCTTGGGGCCACTCTAGCTCCTGGTCTGCCCAACCTCATGTCACAGGCAAAGAAGACATTGACATCTGTCCTCAGGAGGGGCTCCACAGGCCCCCCTTAAGCTCACTTTGGGAGCCAAGGAACTCAGAGGCTTCCATACTTTGTGAAAAAGTATAATTTATACCAAATCTAGTTAGGCACAGTGGGGAAGTCCCTCCGAATATTCAGATAGCTGTATTGCAGAAGCAGAATGCTGATTTGCATTTTTTAAAGATCATGTTTGCTGCTCTGTGGAGAATGAATTACAGGGGCCAGAGTGAGTGCCAGGGAAACAGTGAGAGGCCCTGTCAGCCTTTCATCTGGAAAAATGATGGTGACTTGGGCCAGAGTGATAGCAGTGAAAATAAACAGAAGGGTATGAATCCAAGTTAATGGAGTATCTGCTGGTTAACTTGTGCCCCCTGTTTATTTGTAGGCACGAAAATGTGTGATTAACCACAAACCTTCATTAGCTTGTCATTTCTCTTCCAATGTTCCTATGTTAGACTTGTAAAAATGAAAACTTTGCTTTCTATATTTGATAGTATCCAGTGTGGCCCAAAATCTAAGGCCACACTGTATATCACTGGTGGAGGATACACTGAAACAGCATTTTTGGAGGAAAATTTGGCCAACTCTATTGACATATTAATGTACATTCAATCTTTCTGTTAAGAATTTCTCCATTGGAGACCCACAGAATTTATACCAAGATACTTTAAAAGGATGTCCAGTGTACTGTTGTTTTGATAATTGTGTGTATGTGTGTGTGTGTGTGTATGTGTGTGTGTTTACCACAACGTAAATGACCATTAACAGAGGATTGCTTAGCTACATCAAGATTCATCTAAATAATGGAATCCTATTTTGTCTTTTCCATAAAGAGATAAGTCTGAGATGGAAAACTATCTCTGATAATTTAAGTGTAAAAAGCAAAATGCAGAACCATGTGTATAGAAAAATTGCATTCTTAAAAAAAAAAAACTTTAATAGCAGAGATCGGCATGAAACCATTTTCTGGGAGGATGCACAAGGAACTGTTAAAGTGATTCTGTTTGAAGGAAGCAACCAGAGCTTCAGGGTAGGAAGAGAGTTGCATTTTTCATTTTACACCTTTTTTTATACATTTTGAAAATTCCACTGCAAGCTACGTATTGCTTTTGTTTGAAGAGTTTAGTCTGTTTTTATTGGACTCTTCTAGATTAGGGCACCAGCCTTCCTGAGTTATTACCTTTCCTGCTTCTGCCCCTGCATCGGCTCTGATTCCTCCCCTGCAGACTATGAATATGTGTTAGTCCCTACAGTCTTCAAAAAAATAAATAAATCTTCCACAAAGATTGCTAAACCTATGATTAAGTTAAAACAATAGATTTCAAATAATAGGTATAGGATGGCCCCATTTTTATAAAAATTGTAATTGGATAAATGCAGGTATGTATGGGTGTATGTATAAGAAGGGGAAAAAGCCTAGAAAGATTTATTTCTTCATTCAGCAAAAATGTATTGCCCGCCTACCATGGGCCAGGCATTGTTGTAGAGACGGAAGTTCAGAGGGGACCACAGTCCCCGTGCTGTGCCTGTCGGTATATGCAGACTCTAGAAGCTAGAGGGTAATGTTTACCGGCAGGTTACTGGCAGTTCACTCTGGGTGAGGTGACTGTGGACGTGCTTTTAAATCATCTTTGTGCTTTTCTGCATTTTCTGATTTATTTATTTATTTATTTTTGCCCTGTGTATGGCATAAAAGAACTTACATAGAAATAATAATGAAACCATAAAGCACAATGTATCTCACACATCTCCCTGGTTTTGACTCTCTTCTCTGTCCATAGCCAAATTGCTATACTCATCCATGTAATATTAGGGACACACTGATGCTAACATATTTTTTGTTGTGTATCTGGAAGTCAGATTTAACTGGGCATCCTGCATTTTATCTGCAACCCTACTTATCAAACAACTTGCTCCCCATTCTGACTGCCCCTCTTCCCTGCCCTCTGCCTCAGCCTTCTTCCTAGAGTCACTTCCCTGGGGACTCTGCTTCAGAGGACAGCTTCTCCACCCCACCATTGTCCCTGGGTGCTGTATGGACAGGTGACTGGGCCCAGCTGGGTGCCCTCTCTGGATACCCAAAATTTACCCCCTAAACATGGCACTCCTCCCCAGTTCTCTATCTCAGACACCTGCACCCCATCCTTCCCATGACCCAGGCTAAGGAACGGCACCCCACTTCACCTCACAAGGTGGCCTCCCCATCTTTGGCCCCAGCCTCACCTCCTCGCTCAGGAATTGAATTGGTACCCACGGGCCCTCTCAAGCCCCTCTCTCCCCAGCCCTCGGATATGCACAACATCATCCTTAACACAAGCCAGAGGGGATCTTAGAGCCTGGGCCTCCAACCACCTGTCACCAGGTGCCATTCTGGCCATTTGGCCACATCTGATTGTTACCGTTCTGTAATTGAGTCAACATTTCTCTCCACATCAACTAGCTCATTCTCACTTGACTTATTTTTAAAAATAATCTATCCCTCTGTGCCTTAGCCTCATCCAAACAGCAACCCAGGCTTGATGTGTCCGTTATTGAATTGAGTCAAAATGGACATGAAATTAATCCAACGTAAAATGTCCACCATGGACCACTGGAATGGTGGGCAATGCCACCCAGGAGGTGCAGCCAGTGTGGAAGGCACTGCTTTTCAAAGCACACACCTGATCTCACCCCCTACAACCCCCCCCATGCCTCCTGGAGAACACTCCAGCCCCGCGAAGCAGCGGGCGACACCTCCCTTCCACACCTGCAGCTCTGTGCTTCTTCAGCTCTCCCCATGACAACCCTCCCCACAGCGCCACCATCACACGGACTAATTACATCCTTCTCCATCTCTCTCTGCTGGTTCACACCTCCCTGCTACCTTCACAGCTCCTGCCCGGAGTGCCCATTACAGCTCGCTCCATCTGTCAAGCAGCTTCTCGTCTTATAAGACCCCAAGGTGCACGTAGGCAGTGGGGCCCCTCCAGAGGCCCCTCTTCTCCTTGAGCTCCCTTCGGCAAACTGGACCAGTATTGGGTAGAATAATTGGCTTGAAATGTCAGATCCTGAGCCCTTGTAGATGCTTCTCTGCAACCCCATGGCCAAGCACACAGTAGGTGCTCAATAAATGTTGAGCCAAGACCAGGGGCTGTAAGTGCAGGTGGAAAGATGCTAGGGGTTTACAGTTACTGGACCCGGTTTTGAATGTGGGCCTCTCCACCTGAGGGTTGTGTGACAGAAGCAAGATATTGTCAGCTTTTCTCTTCTGAGCCTCCGTTTTAGGGTCTGTAAGATGGGGGGCAGTCACCACCCCCATCTGGAAGGTTTGCGATGAGGGTCAAGCAGATCCATGAATGTGGGCTTCGAAGATTCCAGAGCTTTACCAGAAATGTGCGTCTGGTTATTGTGATGGTAAGCATGATACCCTGATGACTCACCCGCTGTGGTCCTCCAATTAGCACTGCTTTGTACCCTTCCTGAGCTATGTGTGCTCTTCCGAGGGCAAGAGCACAGCTGGGCCAGGGTCATGAGGGAAGGTGAGAATTACAAGCCTGTTTATTTAACATTTAGGAAGCCAACACATTTTCCTGTGCCTTGTCTGCAACACTTAAGCCAATATTTGCGTCTTTGGGATTCTATTTGTATGGTAATTTAAAAATAGGGTCCAGACTTACAGCCGGCCTTTCTCCTGAAACTCCGAAAGCACATTAATTTTCTAGACGGTAAAATAATGCAATAATTAAATATTACCATTTATCTTAAAATCTGGTAACTTCTAACAAAATGGGTTTTTCGAAACATGATGTAGGTTTTCCCACAAAATTGCACTCTAGGGAAATTTCTTATTTTGAATGTATGAAAGAGACCACGAACTTAATCTCAACACAATGTAAGAAAAATTGATTTGTTAAATTACAATAATTTTCTTGCATTTAAAACCTCAGTGCTCCCTGTCGCAGCTGACCCAAAGGCCCCCTATATGTGTCTTTGGGGAGAGGCCCGACGCGCCGAAATGCGTCTTGCTTCATTGTTTATGAAGCTTCCCACGTGCCCTTTTCTGCGGTTCCGACTGGAGCCTTGGTTCTGTTGCGGCAAACTTCTCCGAAGGAGACAAGGCGAGGTGACCCTTCACTCTTGCCGTCAGGCTCTAAATACGTTCTCTGTGCGAGCGGAAAGGAGCGTCTCCCACGTGGAAGAAAGCCTGGGCTCCAGAGCTGGCCTTTGGTGGGCTCCTTCTTCCCCAAGCATTGGGTGGAATGAGGGAGGCTGCGTGGCCCTGGGCTGGAGGCCGGCCCCAGGGTTCGCCACAGGCTCCCAATCGCCCCAACCAAAGCTCAAGAGGGCCCCCTTGTGGAAGCTCCCAAGAACAGCTTGGTGAGTGGTGCATTTCCCCCCACACTGGGGTTCCTCCCAATCACCCCCGACATCTCTGGTTGGGTCTCAGATCCAAGGATACTCAATGGAAACCACCATCCTCCATCCCGCTCTCCTCAAAACCTAAATATTTCTGCCACCTGGCAAGGTTCTTGGCCCCCCTGGGGAAGATCTGGTGGAGAACCAGTTCCCAAGGCCCCAGGAAGAGTTCAGCTCCTCAAGCTGGCATCCAGAGTCCTTCTCAGGCACCCTTTCTGGATTCTGAGGGGTCTTTGCCATGATGTATACGAACCTCTTCTTTCTTATTGAATGTGTCAAAACCCTGTGATCATCTTGCCAAAGTCCTGTTCTATAGAACAATGAAAGCTTCAGCCTTCTGCCAGAGAGCTAGTAAGAGTTCAGTCCAACGGGAGACTCCCAGATACACGTTCTGTTTGGCAAAGCCTGACTCCTAACTACACCCCTTAAGGCAGGCACCAGGACATTCGGTGAGACCTGGGCACATTTGGAACCTGCTACGCAGTGATGCCACGAGCTATCACCATCCCCTGGCCGGCTCCTCCAAGCACCAGGTGGGATGTTGGCCTCAGTGGACACCACTGGCCAAGTTTGCTATAAATTAGGAATCTCTACAGACCAGTGTGCAAACTGGGAGCACAGGTGCTAACACTGGGCTAACGAGTCCTTGTCTCCAAGACGCTGGAACATCTGGATGAAAAGGGAAACCCTTCCATCAATCACCCTGCTGCCTTATCTCTTTAAAAACAGCTGGCCTGTGACTGGAATGTCCCAGTTTCCAATTGGGTGGGAGCCCCAGCCAGAGCGAGAGTAATTAGCATTATGATGGGGCTGAGGGAGTTTTCATGTGCACATATTTCGTTCTGGAACATTCCTAAACAGAAAAACTTAGCTTATGAGCCAGGCTTGGTGGGCCAGAACTCATCTCCCTAGGCCCCTATTCCTTCGCATTTTGTGAACTGTGTGCTTCCTTTCCCTCAGCAGGATATGCTAAGCAGAGGCCTCAGGGAGGTATCCTCAGTGGCCAGCCACTTCCTCACCTGTAGCGTTTCCCATTGTGGCTTAAGCACATTGCACACAAATATAAAGCAGTGACCTTCTCCAGGCAAGGTCCACCTTTGTCCTCTATCCTGTGGTCCAGCCTGACCTGAGGCTTTTCATGGAGAACTGGCAGGCCAGTAGCGAACCAAACCCTATCCCTTTGATCGCCTTTCAACCTGCGGCTTGTTAATCCAAAGGCCCTTCTGCTTCTCACATCCTCAGGCCTGCTCTGCAGGTACCCCGTTCCTCCTGACTTTCTCAGGGCAGCCTTCAGCTCTGAGTGCACTGAGCAGAGGAGGGCACATTCCAAAGGGCTGGGATGCTGAAGCTGTGGGGAATGGAGCTTGCTTTTCTTACAGCATACCATTTCTGTGTTTCCCAAGACAGCAAAGTCCAACCCACTCCCCAACTTGCCTCCCAACCCTGAACACAGACTCTTGGATTAGGTGGATGAGGAGATTCAATTATGGCCAAATGAGAGACATGTGAGGTACCTGAGGACCAACGATTCACTCCAGAGGTTGGGGGTGGGCTCTTTAGAATGCAGCATCCAATCATAGCATCAGTCTGCAGCCTTCTCAGGGGAGTTCCAATGGAAACCCTGTGTGCCTTTTGTGCCATGACTTCATTGGAAAGCACATCCTTGGCTGCAGCAATGCCATGACGGCTTCATTTCCACAGCCGGTCTCTGAAGCTTAGTGGCCATGCAGCCGGGACCACCGTCACAGCCAGCACATCTCCGTTTGTAAAAGGCTGCCTCTTCTAATCAAGAGAGGTTATTTTTTGGATGGGGAGCCATTGCTGAAATTTTTATTTAAAATATGTATAAGCTTCCAAGTCCAAACATTCTAGGTGAATTACCTCAAGCCAAGGGTTTTGAAATAAACTAGAGGGTTTCAGACGTTTTTTAAAAAAAGAAACCACTTAAAAAAAAGAAAAAGCACATCTTAATCCAAACCTCAGTATATAAAGCAGAGCAACAGGTGGGGACTGTTTGGGGTAAAGTTGGGTAGAAGACTACATCCTACTCACTGGGTTGCCCTGTCTGTTTCAAAAATAACCCCAGGGATTTCCAGAAGCCAACTTGAAAACCTCGGATACAGCAAAATGTGGCATGCATGCTCCATTCTTGAGCTAGAGCTCTGCTGTCTAATCCGGCAGCTGCCAGCCACATGTGGCCACGGGAACCTGAAATGTGGCCTGTCTGAATTGAGCTGTGCTGTATGTGTAAAATATACACCAAGTTTTGAAGACTTGGTATGGGGAAAAAAGCACATAAAGTATCTCATTAATCGTTATATTTGTTACACGTTGAAATATAATGCTTGAATACTTGAATGAAATATATCATTCAAATTGATTTTACCTGTCTCTTTTTAGCTTTTTTAACATGGCTACTAGAAAACCCACACCAGTAAAATCATGCACAGGGCTGACATGGATGGCTTGTATTATGTACCTGTGGAGCTAGTGGAGCCTTTCTGGGGGTTGCAGGATCATGTCAGGATCCTGGTTTAGTTAGGGCAGGTTCCAAGGGTGAAAAGAGGCTTTAAAGCAAAGCACCTGGTCTTAGGGTCTTAGCTTAGATCCAGCCCATCTAAGCCTGTGACATGATCTGATTCTCACACACCAATCTCCCTTCACCTACTTCTCTTTCTTCTCTTGGATCAGCCTGGGCCCCCAGCCTGCTGGGAACTCCCTGATTGCCCTTTCACCCTCAGCCAGATTCTTAGCAATCCCAACAGCTGTAAACCTTCTCTTTCTCCCCACCCCCCACCACCCCATGCTTCAAGCCTGACCCTAATGGCCACATCCTGAGGGTGGGAGAAACGTCAACAAGGAACTCACACATGTGCTGCTATGGAGCACAAGGCATTATTTCATTCAATGAAAAGTGGTCATTATAACTAACATTTATTAAGCACTTAGTATATGAAGGCATTGTCCTAAACACTTTCCATGACTTGACACAAGAGATATATATTGGGCACCTAACAGGCACTATGCGAGGTGCTGGAGAATCAGCAGTGAGCAAAAGAGATGAGGACCCAGCCCTCATAGTGCTGGCAGAGTCATGGAGGTACAGTGAGGGGAAGGAAGGAAGGAAAGAGAAAGAAAAGAAAGGGAAGGGAAGAAAGGAGGGAAGGAAGGAGGGAGGGAGGAAGGAAGGAAGGGAGGAAGGGAGGAAGGAAGGAAGGAAGGTGGGAAGGAAGGAAGGAAGGAAAGAGAAAAGAAAAAGTTAAAATGCCTAAAGTGACTGCCCATTAGCATTGAGCACACCTAGCACCCAGATCTTGGTTTCTAAACACCATTTCCAATAAAAGGAACCAGAGCTCCTTGGAGAAATGACCAATTTCAGGAATGGGACTGAAAAAATATAAAATGTGCCTAGAAGATCCTCTGGCACCAGGAAATGAGGAAGTACTCCCCTGAAAATTACAAAGATATATAGAAAGGACACAGGAGATTAACTGGAGGAGCTTCCAATGGCCATATCAGCGACAATTTGAGCAACAAAATAAATAATGACAGTAATGTATTATAACCAATAAAGTAAAATAAATATTCATGAGTTCATAGTAATATAAATAATTGAATAAAACGATTAATGAGAGAGAAAGGACAGTACATCTTTACAGCACAGTTCCAGTTAATAAGCTCAGAAAGAGCCACGCATAGTGGCTCATGCCTGGAATTCCAGCACTTTGGGAGGCTGAGACAGGCAGATCTCTTGGGCTCAGGAGCTGGAGACCAGCCTGGGCAACATAGTGAGGCCATGTCTCTAAAAATAAAAATAAAGATAAACTCAGAATGAGTCATGGAACTAGAGAATGACCATTTGGGAAACAACACCAATAATAATTGTAGGCAAGAATCACTGATAATTATCAATAGATGCCAAAATTAGTGGCGGGATGTATAATGAAGTACAAGATGTTTTCATTTTCTCTGAGTATATCGGCATAAGGTAATTATTTATCACAGAGAGAAAAGTAGTAATTTAATACTGGAGAAACAGGGTAGATGTGTCCTTAAGCAAGTGATCACAGTCAAGATCACCAGGAATGGGATGATTGCCATCGTGTGCCTCCTGAGATGATACACTGGGAAGGATACACCATCACTTCCACACGTTCTTACCAGAAATGTATGAGCAGAATTTACTCATGAGGGAACATCAGACCATCCCATACTAAGGACACTACAAAATAATGGCCACTACTCTTCAAAAGTGTCAAAGTCATAGAAGACAAAAAGAAAAGAAATGTCTCAGATTGAAGGAGACATGACAGCTCAATACAATGTTGGATTCTGTATTGCACACTGGACTAGAAAGGGGACATTAATGGCACAACGGGTGAAACTTGAATAAATCTGTAGACTCGTTAAGAACACTGTATCAGTGTTAATGTCCTGATTCTGATCATTGCAAAATATCTGCATAAGATGTTAACCTACAGAGAAACTGAACAAAGGGTACACTAGAACTCTTTTTACTGCTTTTGCAACATTTCTCTAAGTCTGAAATTATTTCGGAATGAAAAGTCAACAAATAAAAGTAAACCAAAGCAAGAAAACAGATAATAAAGGCCTGATGTGATGAGTGCTGCACAAGAGACAAGAGATTGAAGAGAACAGAAGAGGAGTGCCCAGAAAGGATGTGCTGCCAGGAAATGTCATTTATGCTGAGACCTAAGTGAAGACAGAGAGCTCAGCGCAGAGCAGAGGAAGGAACAGCACAGGAAATAGCCTTAAGGCACCCAAAGATGTGCCCTTTCAGCATGAGGGACTCACAGTGGAAAAGCATGATAGAATGTGGCAGATGATCTGGTGGTAAAAATCAGCTGTTTTTAAAGGGCCTCAAAGGCTACATCAGAAAGCTTGGATGTTGAACCAAGTGCACTCATTGAAGTTTCTGGCCACATATAAACTTCCATCAAGACACTTGGGATGGTTTGAAGTTACACTCCAATGTGAGCCTATTTGATTAATGCCAGTCTCCCCAGGAGAAACAGGAATTCTGACCATCATGTGCAGCCATATAGACTCAGAGTCCACCTCAGCTCCAGGCATACAACAGGCATTCAGTAGGTGTTTGTGTGGGAGAGAATAAATGAATGAATGATGGTTGGGTCGCCAGGGGGACCTCAGTTTTGGATGGCCCTTGTTATCTGCTGTGAGTTGAATATAACCCCCCCAAAAAGATATGTTTGAGTCATAACCCCCAGTACCTGGGAATAGGGTCTTATTTGGATCTCGGGTCTTTGCAGATGTAATCAAGTTAGGATGAGGTCATACTGGATTAGGATTAGGGTGGCCCCTAATCCAGGAATTGATACCTTTATAAAAGAAAGGAGAGGGAGATTTGGACACAGGTGCAGACGGAGGAAACACACCAATACAGAGGAAGGCCATGGAAGATGGGGGCAGAGCTGGCACAACTCAGCCACAAGCCAAAGGACACCTTGAGTCACCAGGTGTTGGGAGAGGCCCTCCCCACACCTTGTTTCAAACTTCAGACTTGCAGACTCCAGATTGGGAGAGACCGCACGTTGCTTCAGCCACGCAACGTGCGGTCTTTGTCACAGCAGCCCTGGGATGCCCAGATGCTCTCCTTGTGTCTGCCTTGGGTGAGGTGATGAGTTCACCTTGAGCTGCTCCTCCCTCCATCTTCGGTGCACCACCCTCAGGCTATTTACCACGCCCAGAGTCCCTTGTACATCTTCTTACTAAACACGATTTCATTAAAATATTAAAATAAAATAATTAAAATAAAATACCTCATTTTAAAATCAAGTTCAGATCAACCCCCTTTTAAAACTCAGTCCTCAGCAAAACAGGCTGTGCAAGTACAAGGTTGCTCTGATAGCTACTGACGCTTTTAACACCCTCTAAAATCAACGGGCAACTATTGGAAAATGGAGGGCTCGAGTCGCACCTAAAATCACCTTGCACCCCACCCTGTGTTCGTTCGTGCCTTGCTTCAAGAACCTTAGAACAAGTAGATTACAGGAGGAAAAAGTACTTTTCTTTTGCTTTTTATTCCCAAAAGAAAGGTACCTGAAAAGCTGATATTTCTCCATCTGCTCTGGCCGCAAAGCCCACATCTTTTATCTACCCTCTTCTCTCTTTGATCCATATCTGCGCTTTTCGTGATCTTTGAAGAAAACATGCATTGAGGACCCAGGAGTGAAACCTCTCTAAGCCTCCTCTGTTCATCTGCAAAATGGAATAACCACATCCACCTAGGAGAATTGGTGGGGAAGGGAGGTAAGAGCAGGGCACAGAGTGTGGGATTCCATCTTTATGAAATATCCAGAATAAGCAAATCCACAGAGGCAGAAAGCGGAGTCACTGTTGCTGAGATCTAAGGGGAGAGGGGAGCAGGAGTGACTGCTGATGGGCACAGGGTCTCCTTCTGAGGTGAGGACAACGTTCTGGAATGAGATCGTGCTGGTGGTTGCATGGTATTGTGAATGTACGAAAACCACCAAACCGTTCACTTTAAAATGGTTAAAATGGTGCCTTTTGTTTTCTTTTTTTTTGAGATGGAGTCTCACTCTTGTTTCCCAGGCTGGAGTGCAATGTTATGATCTCGGCCCACTGCAACCTCCACCTCCTGGGTTCAAGCAATTCTCCTGCCTCAGCCTCCCAAGTAGCTGGGATTACAGGTGCATGCCACCACGCCTGGCTAATTTTTGTGCTTTTAGTAGAAACGAAGTTTCACCATGTTGGCCAGGCTGGTCAGTCTCCTGACCTCAGGTGATCTGCCCACCTCAGCCTCCCAAAGTGCTGGGATTACAGGCGTGAGCCACTGTGCCCAACCAAAATGGTCCCTTTTATGTGAGGTGTATTTTACTAGGGGTATTGTTGTGTTTTATTTGGCTAAGAAGCATCTGTCTGTGGAGGAGTGACAATGGCCAAGTCCCTCCGTCCCTCTGAACCTGCAGTGTCCTCATCGGCAAAATGGGTGCATTGACGGAACCCATGTCATAGGCGGTTGAGCCCATTACACTTGCCAATCCTTTGGGCTCTGCCAAGGTGCTGACACGCTGCCGCTGGGAGGGCTGAAGGTCTAGTGCAGATGCAGCACCTGACTTGGGCCTCCCAGAATGTGCGCTCAGGAGCTACTGGGCACCATTTGATGATGTCAAGACAGTCTCAGCCAAGTGCCCACACTTACGGGTGCTCAGCGAGTATCCTTTCCCCGGAAGGCCCCAGACAGGTCCATATGGCATTTGTTCACGAGGCCTGTTCCTGGTGTTCTCATTCAGTATAACACATCAGTCTCAAGCAAGTCATATTTTAAGCTCTGGTGAGCTGGTCTAAGCAATTGGGAACTCTACATTTAATTCTGCAGATAATTTTGAACGATGCTATTTAATTTCAAATGTCCCTGCTCTTATGAGTGCAAAAGCAGCATAATTTTTAATTAGTGGGTAAACAGCAAATAATGAATGACAGTAAGTGGACACCGTTGTTAATTAAAAATCCATGATTGATAAAAGCCAATTTGGTCCATGCATTTAACTCCGTCTATCAGGTCCCTGTGAAAAGTTGTGGAACCCAACCTACTGCACCATCTGCTTTCAGCTGTTATTTCTTTAGTTAAGACTTCTTTAGAGAAAGAGAAAGAGAAAGGGTCAGCGGGGGAAGCAAAGCAAATCCAACATCTACTCCAAGAGCTGGTTGGAGAAAATGTCACAGAATCATTTCCAGTTGGTTCATTTTGTTTTTGCAACCTTGAAGTTGAGGCTTCACGCATGACCAAGAGGTGACATGATGCTCCACTCTGGGGTGTTCCTTGAGAGGTGCCCGGCCTTGCATCATGTTTGTGTGTACGTGTTCCGAATGCAGCAACACTTCGTTGTATCTCAGTCTCCTGACATAATTAAATCCCAATTCCTCACAGAAAAACAAGATCAACTAAAATGCACTCAGCAGAAACACAGGATCTGAGGATTCATGACAAAACACCACGTCAAGGGCCATCTAGCCTTGGTGCCTTCAGGGAGGGTGCAGGGGAAGAAAAAGAAAAGAAAAGCCTTGTTTTCTTCTGAACAGAAAAACATTTCCTCAAGAGCCTGAGTTTTGTGGAAACAGTCACAAGATAATTTGCAAGGCCCATTCTGTATTTTACTCTGAAACGTAAGCTTGATTTTCCTACCAGGCATATATTGCTGACCCCTTTTGATTCTTTTCCTCGCTCTGCTCTCATCCATTCCCCCAAATCAGCACTTCTGGACAGGTTTCATTGACACTGGAGATGTTCAAATTTACCTGCAGAATTGAATCCAGGGAATCCAATGTCTTCCTAAGAAGGGAATTGCAGAAGCCCCCAAATGCACGGGGTGTTGACTCTGACATGCGCCCACCAGCTAGGGATCCTGGCTGGTTTTATGGGGACCTGGCCCAACTTTGGTGCCTACCCACCTACTACCACGTCCTGCCACAAGTTCCTGCTAATTAGACGTGCCAAGTGAACACAGAACCACCACAGCCTCCCTTTCAAGGCCTCACTGGCATTTCACTGACTCCACATAGTGGCCCCAAGGGCCGATGAGTAGTGTGGGGACGCCTTGGCCCGGGCTGCCTGGCTATTCGTTTTCATTTCTCCTATTTGGCTAATTAAAGCCAATAAATCAGTTGCGGGATGAACCGTGATTACAACGGGGACCTAGGGCTACACCAGCGTTTGTACTCATGCCTTCGTCTATTCAGTTGGCGAATGTTTATTGACTGCCCCGGGTTTTACTCCATCTCCAAGTCAGCCCCTTATTTGCTCGCTGGGGATGCAAGACAAGCACCTGTGAGGCTATCACACCCCAAAGTCCACCAACCTGGGCTCACATCCTGGCTTTGCCACATCTGGGTGGCACACGCCCCATGGAAGCTGAGCCCATCTCTGAGCTGAGCTGGTTTCTCTGCTCATGAGTGGAAGATAACGCTAACACCATCTCCAGGGTTATTGCAAAGATCAGATGGGAACAATGTATAAAAGTGCAAGGGGTCCACACGCAGTTAACAGGACCTGCTGCTGTCATCCCCTCGTCATCATCAGCGTCACTCCTGCCTTCTCAGCTGATCACTGGGGACCCCAGAATCTCCAGATGCAACCCCCAACCTCGAGAGAACTGAGGAATCTGCTCTGCCTCCTTTTCCTAAGGAACCCCTGGGGCACAGAGAGTCTGGGGCCAGGCAGCTCCAAGGAGACAGTGGGGAGCCCTCAGCTCTCCTGAACCCCTGCTGGAAGGTCTGCCTGCAAGGCCGGGAAAAGGCAGAGCATGCCATCTGCTCCCTTCGAAACTCAGCCCCCAACCCCTCCCAGGGCCTCCTGAAGTTTCTGCCAGGCCCCTACATCCCCTGACCTGGAGTCCTAAGACTCAGCCCCTCCTGACCCACTCCAGCCCCAGGCTCGGTGGGAGGAGCCGTGCTTGGAAGCCTTGCTGCAGGAGCTGGGCCTCCCAGGCGGGGCCGGTGACCCCAGAGCACAGCCCATGGATGTAGTATTTGGACGCAGCTCACCACCATCTGGGCCGTCTCAAGCCCAACAGCCCTGAGTAGAGGTGACAGTTTCTGGGAGAGCTGCTACTCTCTAGCAGCTGAAGGTCTTAGCACCCTCACCTCTAAGCAGCCCTAGAAGAGATCGAGAACAGCCCCACACGAGAGCTTGACTTGTCTCCAGAACCAGCCAAGCACATCTGGGGGTCACTCCAGAGGACCTGGGGCCTGTGCTGCAGCGCCTGCTTCCCGGGTCCATCTTTCCTGTCCGTCTTCCCCTGTCCATCTTCCCCTGTCCGTCTTCCCCTGTCCGTCTTCCCCTGTCCATCTTCCC
>PVKP010016118.1:0-48903 GCA_004027715.1 Plecturocebus donacophilus | reverse complement strand
TTTTTTTATTGCATTTTAGGTTTTGGGGTACATGTGAAGAACATACAGTATTGTTGCATAGGTACACACGTGGCAGTGTAATTTGTTGCCTTCCTCCCCTTCACCTATATCTGGCATTTCTCCCCATGCTATCTCCCCACAACTCCCCACCCCCCACTGTCCCTCCCCCCCCACTGTCCCTCCCCTATTTCCCCCCAACATACCCCAGCGTATAGTGCTCCCCTCCCGGTGTCCATGTGTTCTCATTGTTCAACACCCACCTATGAGTGAGAACATGCGGTGTTTGATTTTCTGTTCTTGTGTCAGTTTGCTGAGAATGATACTTTCCAGGTTTATCCATGTCCTTACAAAGGACACGAACTCATCATTTTTTATGGCTGCATAGTATTCCATGGTGTATATGTGCCACATTATCCCTGTCCAGTCTATCATCGATGGGCATTTGGGTTGGTTCCAGGTCTTTGCTATTGTAAACAGTGCTGCAATGAACATTTCTGTGCATGTGTCCTTATAGTAGAATGATTTGTAACCTTTGGATATATACCCAGTAATGGTATTGCTGGGTCAAATGGAATTTCTATTTCTAGGTCCTTGAGGAATTGCCACACTGTCTTCCACAATGGTTGAACTAATTTACACTCCCACCAACAGTGTAAAAGTGTTCCTATTTCTCCACATCCTCTCCAGCATCTGTTGTCTCCAGATTTTTTAATGATTGCCATTCTAACTGGCGTAAGATGGGATCTCAATGTAGTTTTGATTTGCATTTCTCTAATGACCAGTGATGATGAGCATTTTTTCATATGTTTGTTGGCCTCATGTATGTCTTCTTCTGTAAAGTGTCTGTTCATATCCTTTGCCCACTTTTGAATGGGCTTACTTGTTTTTTTCTTGTAAATCTGTTTTAGTTCTTTGTAGATTCTGGATATTAGCCCTTTGTCAGATGGGTAGATTGCAAAAATTGTTTCCCATTCTGTTGGTTGCCGATTCACTCTAATGACTGTTTCTTTTGCTGTGCAGAAGCTCTGGAGTTTAATTAGGTCCCATTTGTCTATTCTGGCTTTTGTTGCCAATACTTTTGGTGTTTTAGTCATGAAGTCCTTGCCTATGCCTATGTCCTGAATGATTTTGCCTAGGTTTTCTTCTAGGGTTTTTATGGTGTTAGGTCTTATGTTTAAGTCTTTAATCCATCTGGAGTTAATTTTAGTGTAAGGTGTCAGAAAGGGGTCCAGTTTCTGCTTTCTGCACATGGCTAGCCAGTTTTCCCAACACCATTTACGAAACAGGGACTCCTTTCCCCATTGCTTGTTTTTGTCAGGTGGGGCGGGGTCCGCCAGCCTTGCCAAACCACTGCTCAACATAATAAGAGAGGACACAAACAGATGGAGAAACATTCTATGTTCATGGTTAGGAAGAATCAGTATCATGAAAATGGCCATACTGCCTGAAGTAATTTACAGATTCCATGCTGTCCCCATCAAGCTACCAATGACCTTCTTCACAGAACTGGAAAAAACCACCTTAAACTTCATATGGAACCAAAAGACAGCCCGCATAGCCAAGTCAATTATAAGCAAAAAGAACAAAGCAGGAAGCAGCACACTACCGGACTTCAAACTATACTACAAGGCTACAGTAATCAAAACAGCATGGTACTGGTACCAAAAGAGAGATATAGACCAATAGAACAGAACAGAGGCCTTGGAGGCAACACCACACATCTACAACCATCTGATCTTTGACAAACCTGACAAATATTTCTTAATTTGCAATTGGTTAAAGGAACAAAGCTTTGTCTAAAAACTTGAAGTTATCAGAAAGGAATGTTTGACTAAAGATAAGGAAACCTATTAGTCATCCTATGATGTTATGCCAGAGTCACGCTGTGAAAGCAAAACAGTAAAATGAGTCAGAGTGGCATGTAGGGGAAACCTGACTATACACTTGCCTGGTATGGCCCTAGGTCCAGTTTATAATTTGGTATCCTATTGCCACGAATAATGTGTTCTATCAGTCTTATGATCTTTATTTTAACATTAACACTGAGCAATTGTTGTGTCTGAACTTCAAAAGGAAGGAAGTATGATATATATCTAACTTCCTGTCCCATCATATCCAGGAATTCAGTTTTAATATTTTTCTGGGGTCTTCTTGGTAAAGAGGGGATTGTTCAGTTGGTTGGGGGCTTTAGGATTTTATTTTTAGTTCACGCTGTCATTGCTTTATTAATGAAGAAGAAAGATAATGGGCATAACAAATAAGTGAATAAAGTAAATGGTATTTAAAATTTTCAGATATGATTAGCTACACATTGCATTGGGCATTTGTTCTTTTGCTTTTCTAGTAACTTCTGCTTCCACCTACTTGCTAACAATTTACATTATTAGAGAATGCTTCTCACTGTAATTATTTAGTTTTTAGGACTGGCAGCTGCATTAACCATATCAATGATTAATACATATATAGTTACATAAATAATCTTATTTAATTTTTGTATGGTTGTTGTTTTGGCTCAAAAGAGAGCTTAAAATGTGCTTATGTTCTATTGGGGGTTAGGTGAGATATGCCCAGTGTTTTTCTCATTTAAATTCTACATTTTTGTATAATCTAGATCTGAAAGTTTGGCTCTGATGGGGCAAAGACAGTGTAACCACTGAAAAGAGGATAGCATGTGGAAGGAATTTTTTTTTTGCAAGATACAATTTTTTAAAATTTTACTTTAAGTTGTAGGATACATGTGCAGAACGTGCAGATTTGTTACATAGGTAAACAAGTGCCATCGTGGTTTGCTGCACCTATTAACCCATCATCTAGGTTTTAAGTCCCACACGTATTAGATATTTGTCCTAATGCTCTTCCTCTCCTTGCCCGCAACCCCCCGACAGGCCCCTGTGTCTGATGTTCCCCTCCCTGTGTCCATGTGTTGTCATTGCTCAACTCCCCCTTATGAGTGAAAACATGCGGTGTTTGGTTTTCTGTTCCTTTGTTAGTTTGCTGAGAATGATGGTTTCCAGCTTCATCCATGTTCCTGCAAAGGACACTAACTCATTTTTATTTATGGCTGCATAGTTTTCCATGGTGTATATGTGCCACATTTTCTTTATCCAGTCTATCATTGATGGGCATTTGGGTTGGTTTCAAGTATTTGCTATTTTGAATAGTGCTGCAATAAACATACATGTGCATGTGTCTGTATAGTAGAATGATTGATAATCCTTTGGGTATATGCCCAGTAATGGGATTGCTAAGTCAAATGGTAGTTCTGGTTCTAGATCCTTGAAGAATCTCCATACTGTCTTCCACAATGGTTGAACTAATTTATACCCACCAACAGTGTAAAAATTTTCGTCTTTCTCCACATCCTCACCAGCATCTGTTGTTTCCTGACTTTTTAATGATCACCATTCTAACCAGCGTGAGATGGTAGTTTTGATTTGCATTTCTCTAATGACCAGTGACGATGAACTTTTTTCATATGTTTGTTGACCATATAAATGTCTTCTTTTGAGAAGTGCCTGTTTATATCCGAATGAATTTTTAATAAAGCAAAGATCTTAGAAAGTTTAAATGATGATAGAAAGTTATAAGTCTAGAGAGCAATGCTGAAAATAAAGAAACTGAAATTCAAGGGAAGTAGTTATATTGCGTGTCTGGTGTGTGTGTGTGGTGAAGCATTAGTTTGCATTAAAACTGTAATAAATTGCATTATCACTCGGGAAATATTTCTTTTATTTTCCCCATCCTTCCATGGATTGAAGTATACATTAATATCCCATGGATGCTGGACTGGGTCATGTGACTTGTTTGAGCCAATCAAATGCTTTAACTTGGTTTACCCAAGGCTCTTAGAATCCTGTTTTCTACCATAGAGGGAATATGCTCTGAGTAGTCACTGGTCCCAGATTGAGAAGAAACATGCCTGAACACAACCCACGACCTAAGATCAAGCCCAATTGATCCAACCAATTCCGTTCAAGTTCAGCATGAGCAGAGAGTGAGAAATAAATGATTATTTCTTTAATTATTGAGTTTTCTGGATCATTACTTAGAATTATTATTGCAAGGGATGACTAATAAAATATCCACCAATATAGTTCACTTAAAATATATAGCCTCATATGCAAGCCATATTAATTTTGTTTATTTTTATTTTGCTTTTTACAAAACGATACTGCTTATATAGTTAGGATAAGTTTCACCTGAAAGTGATAGCAACCTACAATAAAAATAGCTTTAAGTAGAAATTCATTTCTTTATTCTGTCAATTCAAGGAAGCATCCAAGTCTTATTTGATAACTCCACACAAATAGATAAACCAGACACCTTCCAACTTTTTGTTCTGCCATCCTCAGCATGTAGTTTCTATATTATAATTTAAGATTGCTGCTTAAGTTGCAGCCACTGTGTTCACATTCAAGACAGTGAAAAAAAGAAAGGGAAAATTATAACATGCATCCTCCCTCTAAGAAGTGCATGTAACACTTCTGCTTACATTACGTTTTCCAGAGTTAGTAACAGGGCCACGTTGTATGAAAATTAGGCTGAGATTCCAGAAAGTCATATATTCAACCACAATTTACAGTTTTTATTATGAATCAAGAAAGTAAAAATGGATATTAGGGAAAAACTAGCAATAGCTGCCAAATTTGGACCCTGTGGTATCTCAAATATCCAGGTATAGTGTTTCTCCTATGCACGCGAATACCTCCTTCTAGGTTGATAGGCATTATTACTGTTAAATAAATAGTAATTTATCTCTATTCCAAGGAACATTGTATAATTGCACTCTTTTTACTTCTCATAATTGGGACATGTGATGATTTCTGTCCAGTGAGTTGTGAGTAGAATTTACATGTATTATTTATTGACAAGATAATTTAATAATTTATTTAAGACTATTAAGAGCTTTCTTTGCTTCTGCATTAGTGAATATAATTACATGAGCAGGGACTGTTCCATCAGCCAGAGACCAGGAGAATGTATTACACACAGCATGGCACTCCACTACCTCATGATATTGTATTAAGCTCCTGGTATTTTGTTACCACAGCATAATCCATACTATCCTGACTGACATACCAAGAGAGACAATTTAAATATCCTATTTAATTACTGCATACAACACAAAGTGTAAGATATATTGGGGATGGATAGTCTTCCCCATGATGCCTAGATATGGTTAATCATCAGGTAGTAATCTATAAACTAAAAGGCAAGTTATCTGTTCTTTCTCTAATATTCATTAAGCAATTGTGAGTTATAAACAAGTTAAACTTAAAACTTGTCATACAAAAAATTCTCATAGAGAGAGGAGATAAATAATTCACTAGTCTTTATGGATTAGTAAAGTGTGACAATCCTCAGCTCTAGAAACAATTTAAATATTTTGGTTATTCCTCTTTGAAATTCATGGTTCTGCTGTCACAACTTTTCTTGCTTAATTTTTTTCTTGGTCCTTGATATTGCCTTCTGGGAGGTAATTATTCATCCATTACCCTCCATGATCAAATCTGAAGTAGACATTATAGATGTTGTTCTTTTGAATATTGTGAGGATTTATTCATTAGTTTTATATTTATTTTGGGGAAACTGGGTATTGTATTTTCTAGGCTCAAATACTCACAGGTTTTTTTTTCACGTCAGCTTTGGAGTTCCTTCGAGTTTCCTTTGTGTGTGTGTGTGTGTGTGTGCATGTGTGTGTACATACATATACACACATGATTCTACATACATACATATATTTGCATGTATATTTATTTATATATTATGTGTGTGAGCATATATTATATATGTTATGTATGATGACATATCAATATATTGTATATATAATATGTTATATATAATACATATACACACACACACACACACACATGACAAAGAGAGAGAGAACTTTATGATTTATTTGCTTTTAGTCAATTCCATGTGGAGGTAACCACCAATAAAGATGTTTAGACATTGTTTTCAATCTTGAAAGAACTTGCCAGTTCAATTTATATTCTGTGTTCTCTCTATCCCTCTATTTTTCAGATTTACGACAGCCATTTTGATGCCATGTTAAGCTTTGAGTTTGCTTAGGAAGGAAACTCAATTAATCTCATTTCTGACAAAAGGTTTTAGGTCTTTGTTTGGCGTGCCATACCACCAGGTTCACCACCTTTGAAAGCTGTAAGAACCTCTGCTTATAAGTCCATCTGGAGTTTAGCTTTAGTTGTCTTTTTGATTCCTTTCAGGCTTCCAGTTATAGGAAAGTCAGTTGACATTTTAGACAACACCCATTGAGCTTTAATCTTAGTACTGACTGCCCCAACTTAAGAGGCTTCAATTTTCTTTTTGACTTTACAGTGGTGCTTTCAATTGTGTACATTCCTAAGTTAGGATGTTCTGTAGGTTAGAAACATTGAAGGCATTTTCAATTTTTGATATTTTCAAATTATGATGGATTTATCAAGGCCTAACCCCATCAAAGGTCAAGAAGCATATGTAATTTTGTATTTCCTTTCATTTATTTTTATAGACTGTCTACCTTTAGAATGAGTTTATCACTCTCATAAGACTTCAAAAACTATTTTATAATTCTAATTCTGGAACATTTGTCAGAAAATGGTGTATCTTCTAAAGTACCGTAGGAACAGTTTCTAATGTTTTACCAAATGATTCGTCATTGTATACCAAAGTCACCAGATTTCTAGTGTATATCTGTCCTTGTCACACATCAATCTACTAATTTTTTTTTAAATAGTGCCACAGTTGGGATTTTCGTTATTTGCAGGATTGCAGGAGCATAGTACTATGAATGCAAATTGCCAGTGGTTAGAACTTTAGTGGTTCGGATGGACAAGAAAAAAAAGTTTGGTAAGCAATCCATATTTTTTCTCTTACACACACATGATTATAGCCAATACAATATTGGTATAATGGTTCCATGATCATAAGGGGCCTAGATTCCTTCTATGTAACTTTTGAACTATGCTTATGTGCAGTTTATACTTCATGATTTGAAAGAGCTGCTTGAGCTCAATCCATAAACTACATTATATAGTCAGGAGGAAAGAAGGATTGCAGAACTGCATGAATCCTTGTAATGGGCACTTACTTAAGGAGGTATATGCCATATCTGTTTGTATCCCATATGCAAGAACTTAGTCATAAGAAAACACTTAACTGCAAAAAATCTTAGAAATGAAGCTTTTTGTTTTGTTTTTTTTTCCCCTGGGTGTCCATTGGTCTAAATAAACTTGAGATCTAGTTAGAGTTATTGGTCCCAATGTTAAACATGGAAAATAAAACAATCCAGAAAAATTTAAAAGATAAACAATTTCTCTAAATCCTCATCCATTAACATTAAAATGAGATATCCACAGCTTTTTCTATGCTTGTAGAAAATATAAAACTGTATATGCTCATGTGTATGTTTGTGCTCTTGTTGCTTTTTTGTTTTGATAAAATAAGCTGATAATATTATGAAAACTGTTATTTTAACTTAACACTTCTTGGTAAGGTTCAATAGATACATAACTATTTCGTTTTAACAATCATAACATTTTATAGTAGAAATATTTGAAACATTGCATTTACAAATGACTATATTTTTTCCATACTTGATTATTTGATTAAATATGGCATTCTAGTTTGTTTAATCATTTTTCTTCAGATTTGTGATATCATTACTCTGTTTTCTTTATGTTGCAGTGCTACTATTGGGTGTTCTGTTGCTTTTAAAGTCTCCAATAATTATAAGTAGACTATTCTTTCTCTCCTCAGAAGTTTTTATAATCTTTCTTGTTAGTTTCAAAAGTTGTATAATTAAATAACTCAGTATGTTGTTTTTATTAGTAGTGCTGGAACTTGGAGGAATTGTGTTACATGAAATTTCATACCCTTCAGTTATCAGAAATTGTCTCAATGGATTCTATATTTCTATCATTATCTCTTTTCTCTCTTTCTATAACCTCTTTTAATCCAATATTTAATCTCTTTGTACTATCGAGTGAATCAGATTTCCCCCAAATTTCAATGCTGAAACCCTAATTCACAATTTGAATGTGTTTGGAGATAGGGCCTTTAAAAGGTAATTAAGGTTAAGTAAGGTAATAAGGGTGGGGCCCTTAATCTGATAAGGCCTTGAAGAGAATGCCTATAATTCTATGACGCCTCAGCATCCATTTTGAAACCAGGCTTAGATTTCTCACAAGCAAGGCTTAGGCTTCCTGGACCCAGTTTTCAGTTCTACACCACACCTGAATGGCTTAAGCCAATGGTCAGAGATAAGAATAAGAGACATCTCTCCCACCTAGAAGTCTGGGCTGTCTGCTTTTTCACTGTTTACTTTTCTTAAGTGAACACTTGATTTATTAGATACTGTTGTGCTTGTGGTTAACAAATCTCATCTTACATCTCAGTTTGCAAGATAACCCCAAGCCCAAGACTTCAGAGCTTTTGTTTTCCCTCAAAATGATTTGTGAGCAAATGACAGAAAAAAGATTAAAACTCAGATTTATATAACTCATGAATTAGTTTGGAAGAGAAAAGCAATGGGAATAAATGAAGGATCAAATCACATAAGAATAAAAGCTGCTTGCAGATATTGCTGATAAATGTAGTGGGTTAGTTTTTACTGATTATAATTGCAGCCTCATTTCAATAAAGTCCTTTGAAAGAATTAATTATTCCCTTAGACAATAAATGGAAACTACATTTTATGCATCTAATAACTAATGGAAGCTACATTTTATACTTTTACTTATTTATTTATATTTGAACAATTTTTAGGGTACAGGTGTTTTTTGGTTACATGGGTAAGTTCTTTGGTGCTGACTTCTGAGATGTTGGTCCACCTGTCACTTGAGCAATGTATGATGTACCCAATTTGTAGGCTTTTATCCCTTACCCTCTCACACCCTTAACCCAACGTGAGTCCCTGAAGTCCATTACATCATTATTATGTCTTTGTACGTTCACAGCTTAGCTCCCACTTGTAAGTAAGAACATATGATATTTGGTTTTCCATTCCTGAATTACTTCACATAGAAAAAGGTCTTCCAGCTCCATCTAAGTTTCTGCAAAATACATTATTCCATTCCTTTTTATGACTGAGTAGTATTCCATAGTGTATATATACCACATTTTCTTTATCCACTTCTTTGTTGATGGGCACTTAGGTTGGTTTTATATATTTGCAATTGCAAATTTTGTTGCTATAAACATGCATGTACATGTGTCTTTATCATATAATGACTTATTTTCTTTTGGATATATACTTAGTAGTAGAATTGCTGGATCAAATAGTAGTTCTACTTTTAATTATTTAATTGATCCCCATACTGTTTTCCATAGTGGTTGTACTAGTTTACATTCCTACCGGCAGTTTAAAAGTATTCCCTTTTCACCATATTTATGCCAACATCTATTATTGTTTGCCTTTTTTTTTGTTTTTTAGATGGAGTCTTGCTCTGTCACCAGTCTAGAGTGCAGTGGCAGCATCTCGGCTCACTGCAGCCTCCACCTCTTGGGTTCAAGTGATTCTCCTGCCTCAGCCTCCCAAGTAGCTGGGATTACAGGCATGCACCACCATGCCTGGCTACTTTTGTATTTTTAGTAGAGATGGTGTTTCACCATATTGGCCAGGCTGCTCTCAAACTCCTGACTGTATGATCCACCCACCTTGGCCTCCCAAAGTGCTGGGATTACAGGCCTGCTCCACCATGCCCAGCTAATTTTTAAATTTTTAGTAGAGACAGGGTTTCACCATGTTGGCCAGGCTGGTCTCAATCTCCGGACTTCATGATCCACCCACGACAGCATCCCAAAGTGATCGGATTAGAAGCATGAGCTACCACACCTGACCTATTATTTGACTTTTTAATAGTGGCCATTGTTGCAGGAGTAAGGTAATATCTCATTGAGGTTTTAATTTGGAATTTGCTGATGATTAGTGATGTTGAGCATTTTTTCATGTTTGCTGTTTGTATATCTTCTTTTGAGAATTGTCAATTCATGTCCTCTGCCTAATTTTTAATGAATTTTTTTCTTGCTTATTTGTTTGTGTTGCTTGTAGATTCTTGATATTTGCCCTTTGTCAGATGCCTGGTTTGTGACTATTTTCTCCTACTCTGTGGGCTTTCTATTTACTCTGCTGATTATTTCTTTTGCTGTGCAGAATCTTTTTAGTATAATTAGATCACATTTATTTATTTTTGTTTTTGCTACATTTGCTTTTCGGTTCCTAGTCATAAATTCTTGTCCTAAACCAATGTCCACAAGGTTTTCCGATGTTATCTTCTAGATTTTTTTATGGTTTCAGGCCTTAGATTTAAGTCTTTGGTCCATTTTGAGTTGATTCTTGTGTAAGGTAAGAGACGAGAATCCAGTGTTATTCTTCCACACGTGGCTTGCCAGTTTTCCCAGCGCCATTTATTAAATAGGGTATCCTTTCCCCAATTCATTTCTTTGTATGTTTTGTCAAGGATCACTTGGCTGTAAGTATTTGGATTTATTTCTGAGTTCTCTATTCTGTTCCATTGGTCTATGTGCCTATTTTTATTTTTTTAAATATTTATTTATTTATTTTTATAAGATAAGGACTTTACTGCTTACAGTTATGGGTACTGAGAACTCCAACGTGGTCAAGGGGCTGTATCTGGTGAGGGCATTCTTATTGTGCCAGCTCATGTCTTTTTTCATTTTTTCCCTTTCTTTTTTTTTTTTATTATACTTTAAGTTCTGGGGTACATGTGCAGATCATGCAGGATTGTTACATAGGTATACACATGCCATGGTGGTTTGCTGCTTCCATCCCCCCGTCGCCTACATTAGGTATTTTTCCTAATGTTATACCTCCCCAATTCCCCCACTTCCTGCTCTCCCTCCCGTAGCCCACCTACTCCCCAACAGACCCTGGTGTGTGATGTTCCCCTCCCTGTGTCCATGTGTTCTCATTGTTCAAAACCCACTTATGAGTGATAACATGCAGTGTTTGGTTTTCTGTTCTTGTGTCAGTTTGCTGATAATGATGGTTTCCAGCTTCATCAATGTCCCTGCAAAGGACATGAACTCATCCTTTTTTATGGCTGCACAGTATTCCATGGTGTATACATGTCACATTTTCTTTATCCAGTCTATCATTGATGGGCATTTGGGATGATTCCAAGTCTTTGCTATTATAAACAGTGCTGCAATAACTGGAAGTATTCCCTTTGAAAACTGGCACAAGGCAAGGGTGCCCTCTCTGACCACTCCTATTCAACATAGTATTGGAATTTCTGGCCAGAGCAATCAGGCAAGAAAAAGAAATAAAAGGTATTCACTTAGGAAAAGAGGAAGCCAAATTTTCTCTATTTGCAGATGACATGATTGTATATGTAGAAGACCTCATCATCTCAGCCCAAAATCTCCTTAAGCTGATAATCAACTTCAGCAAAGTCTCAGGATACAAAATCAATGTGCAAAAATCACAAGCATTCGTATATAGCAATAACAGATGAACAGAGAGAGTCAAATCACTAGTGAGCTCCCATTCACAATTGCTACAAAGAGATTAAGATACCTAGGAATACAACTAACATAGGATGTGAAGGACCTCTTCAAGGAGAACTACAAACCACTGCTCAAGGAAATAAGAGAGGACACAAACAGATGGAGAAACATTCCATGTTCATGGTTAGGAAGAATCAATATCGTGAAAATGGCCATATTGCCTGAAGAAATTTAGATTCAATGCTATTCCCATCTGGCTACCATTGACCTTCTTCATAGAACTGGGAAAAAACCACCTTAAACTTCATATAGAATCAAAAAAGAGCCCACAGCCAAGACAATGCTAATCAAAAAACCCCAAAAAAACAAAAAAACAAAAAACAAAACAAAACAAAACAAAAAAACAAAGTTGGAGGCATCACGCTACCTGACTTCAAACTATACTACAAGACTACTGTAATCAAAACAGCATGGTACCGGTACCAAAACAGAGATATACACCAATGGAACAGAACAGAAGCCTTGGAAGTAACACCACACATCTACAACCATCTGATCTTTGACAAACCTGACAAAAACAAGCAATGGGGAAAGGATTTCGTATTTAATAAATTGCATTGGGAAAACTGGCTAGTCATATGCAGAAAGCTGAAACTGGACCCCTTCCTTACATCTTATACAAAAATTAACTCTAGAGGGATTAAACATTTAAACATAAGACCTATCACCATAAAAACCCAGAAGAAACATAGGCAGTAGCATTCAGGACATAGGCATAAGCAAGGACTTCATGACTAAAACAGCAAAAGCAATGTCAACAAAAGCCAAAATACACAAATGGGATCTAATTAAACTTAAGAGCTTCTGCACAGCAAAAGAAACAATCATTACAGTGAAGTGGCAACCAACAGAATGGAAAAAATTTTTTGCAATCTACCCATCTGACAAAGGGCTAATATTGAGAATCTACAAATAACTTAAACAAATTTACAAGAAAAAAACAACCCCATCAAAAAGTGGGCAAAGGATATGTACAGATACTTTTCAAAAGAAGACATTTAGGCAGCCAACAAACATATGAGAAAATGCTCATTACCACTGGTCATTAGAGAAATGCAAATCAAAACCACATTGAGATACCATCTCATGCCAGTTAAAATGGTGATCATTAAAAATTCTGGAGACAACAGGTGCTGGAGAAGATGTGGAGAAATAGGAATGCTTTTACACTACTGGTGGGAGTGTAAATTAGTTCAACCACTGTGCAAGACAGTGTGGCGATTTCTCAAGGATCTAGAAATAGAAATACCATTTGACCCAGCAATCCCATTACTGGGTATATACACAAAGGATTATAAATCATACTCTTATAAAGACATATGCAGACATATATTCATTGAGGTACTGTTCACAATAGCAAATACTTGGAACCAATCCAAATGCACATCAACGACAGACTGAATAAAGAAATGTAGCACATATACTCCATGCAGTACTATGCAGCCATAAAAAAGGATGAGTTAATGTCCTTTGCAGGGACATGGATGAAGCAGGAAACCATCATTTGCAGCAAATTGACACAAGAACAGAAAACCAAACACCGCATGTTCTCCTCATAAGTGGTTGTTGAACAATGAGAACACATGGACACAGAGAGGGGAGCATCACACACCGGGGCCTGTTGGGGGTGTGGGGGGCTAGGGGAGGGATAGCAGGGGGTGGGGGAATTTGGGACGAATAACATTAGGAGAAATACCTAATGTAGATGATGAGAGGATGGATGCAGCAAACCACAATAGCATGTGTATACCTACGACAATCCTGGACAATCTGCACATGTACCCCAGAAATTAAAGTATAATAAAAAAAAAGTGGGGAAAGGATATAAGCCCTTTTCAGAAGAAGACATTTATGCTGCCAAAAAACATATGAAACAAAGCTCATCATCACTGGTCATTAGAGAAATGCAGATCAAAACCACACTGAGATACCATCTCATGCCAGTTAGAATGGTGATCATTAAAAATTCTAGAGACAACAGGTGTTGAAGAGGATGTGGAGATATAGGAACGCTTTTACACTGCTGGTGGGAGTGTAAATTAGTTCAACCATTGTGGAAGACTGTGTGGCAATTCCTCAAGGATCTAGAACTAGAAATACCATTTGACTCAGCAATACCATTACTGGATATATACCCAACAGATTATAAATCATTATATTATAAAGAAACATGCACACATATGTTCATTATGTGCCTATTTTTATACCAGTACCACCATATTTTGGTGACTATGACCTTATAGTACAGTTTGAAATCAGGTTATGTGATTCCTCCAGATTTGTTCTTTTTGCTTAGTATTATCTTTGACTATGCAGCCTCTTTTTCATTTTCATGTGAATTTTAGAATTATTTTTTCTGGTTCTGTGAAGAATGATTATGGTATTTTGATGGAAATTGCCTTGAATCTGTAGATTGCTGTAGGTAGTGTGGTCATATTCACAATATTGGTTCTTCACATTCATGAAGATGGGATTTGTTTCCATTAGCTCGTGTCAGCTGTGATTTCTTACAACAGTGTTTTGTTGTTTTTCTTGGAGATATCTTTCACCTCTATGGTTAAGGATATTCCTGCTAGGTGCAGTGGCTCACACCTGTAATCTGAAAACTCTGGAAGGCCAAGGCAGGCAGTTCACTTGAGGTCAGGAGTTTATCACCAGCCTGGACAACATGGTGAAACCTTGTCTCTACTAAAAATACAAAAATTAGCCAGACGTGGTGTCACAAGCCTGTAATCCCAGCTAATTAGGAGGCTGAGGCAGGAGAATTGCTTGAACCCAGGAGGTGGAGATTGTAGTGAGCCGAGGTAACACCACTGCACTCCAGCCTGGGTGACAGAGTCAAACAAAACAAAACAAAATAAAAATTTCTAAGTATTTCATTTTTCCCAGCTGTTTTAAAAGGGATTGAGTTCTTGATTTGATTCTCAGCTTTGTCATTATTGATGTATACCAGTGCTACTGATTTGTGTACATTGATTTTGTATCCAGAGGCTTTACTGAATTCATTCATCAGATCTAGGAGCTTTTCGTGTGATTCTTTAGGGTTTTCTAGATATATGATTATACCATCAGCAAAGACAGACAGTTTGACTTCCTTTTTTTCCAATTTGGTTGCTCTTTATTTTGTTGTCTTTTCTGATTGCTCAGGCCAGGACTTCCAGTGCTATTAATCATAAGTGGAAATGCTTTCAACATTTCCCCATTCAGTATGATGTTGGCTATGGGTTTGTCATATATGGATTTTATTATTTTGAGGTATGTCCTTTCTATAATTGTTTTGTTGAAGGTTTTTAATCATAAAGGAATGACAGATTTTATCAAATACTTTTTTCTGCATCTACTAAGATGTTCATGTTGTTTTTGTTTTTAATTCTGTTTATGTGACATACATATTTGTTGACTTACATATGTTAAACCATCCCTGTATTTTTGCTAGGAAGCCCATTTGATCATGATGTATTATCTTTTTGATATGCAGTGGGATTCCGTTAGTATTTTGTTGAGTTCATCAGGGATCTATGTTTATTAGGGATATTGGTCTGTAATTTTCTTCTTTTGTTATATCCTTTCTTGGTTTTGGTATTAGGGTGATACTGGCTTCACAGAATGACTTAGAGAGGATTCCCTTTTTCTGTATCTGTTGGAATAGTTTCAGTAAGATTGGTCCTAATTTTTTGAATGTCTGATAGAATTCAGTTGTGAGTCCATCTGGTCCTGGCAATTTTTTTTATTACTGATTCAAGCTTGTTTCTTGTTATTGGTCTGTTCACAGTTTCTATTTCTTACTGATTTCATCTAGGAGGGTTGTATATTTCCAGGATGTTATTCATCTCTTCTAGATATTCTAGTTTGTGCACATAAAGTTGTTTATAGTAACCTTGAATGATCTTTTGTATTTCTGTGGCATCAGTCATAATACCCCCAGTTTCATTTCTAATTGAGTTTATTTATATCTTTTCTCTTTTCTTGATTAATCTATCTAATGGTCTATCAATTTTCCTTATATTTACAAAATCAGCTTTTTGTTTTATTTATCTTTTGTACTGTTTTTTGTTTCAATTTCATTTAGTTCTGCTCTGATCTTTGTTATTTCCTTTCTTCTGCTTGGTTTGGGTTTAGTTTGTTCTTGTTTCTCTAGTTCCTTGAGGTGTGACATTAGGTTGTCTAATTGTGCTCTTTCAGACTTTTTGATACAGGCATTTAATACTATTAACTTTTAGTATCGCTTTTGCTATATCCCAGAGGTATTGGTAAGTGGTATCACTGTTATCATTTATTTCAAATAACCTTTTAATTTTCACTTTGATTTCATTGTTAATATAAAAAATCCCTCAGGAGCAAATTATTTAATTTGCATGTATTTGTATAGTTTTCAGCATTCCATTTAGAGTTGATTTCCAGTTTTATTGCATTGTGGTCTCAGAAGATATTTGATATAATTTCAACTTTCTTAGATTTATTGAGACTTTTTTGCAGCCTGTCATGTGGTCTATGTTGGAGGATGTTCCATGTGCTGATGAGAAGAATCTATATTCTGATGTTGTTGGGAAGAATGTTCTGTAAATATATATTAAGTCCATTTGTTCTAGGTTAAAGTTTAAGCCCATGGTTTCTTTGTTGACTTTCTGTCTTGATAATCTGTCTATTGCTGTCAGTGAGGTACTGAAGTCAGCCATTATTATTGTGTTGCTGTCTATCTCATTTTTATATCTAATAGTAATTGTTTTATAACTTTGGGAGCTCTAGTGTTAGGTGCATATAAATTTATGATTGTAATATGTTTCTTTTGAATTAATCCTTTATCATTATATACTGTTCTTCTTTGACTTTTTTTTTTTTTTTACTGTTGTTGCTTTGAAATCTGTTTTGTCTGGTATGATAATAGTCACTCTTTCTCGCTTTTGGTTTCCATTTGTGTAGAATACCTTTATCCACACTTTTACCTTAAGTTTATGTGAATCCTTATGTGTTAGGTGAATCTGCTGAAGACAGCAGATTTTCTTTGGTGGGTTTTTTAATTATTCATTCTACTCCTCTGTGTATTTTAAGTTTATCATTGAGACCATTTACATTCAATATTAATGTTGAGATATGAGGTACTATATTCTATTCATCATGTTAGTTGTTACCTAGATAATTAATTTTTTTCATGTGTTACTGTTTTATTGGACTTGTGCTCCCTCATTTATGAAGCTTAGTTTTGCTGGATACAAAATTCTTGGCTGACAATTATTTTGTTTATGGAGGCTAAAGATAGGACCCTACATTCTTTCTGGATTGTAAGGTTGCTGATGCCCATTTTCCTTTATAGGTTACCTGATGTTTCTGTCTCACAACTCTTAGGATTCTTTTTCTCATTTTAGTTTTGGACAGCCTGTTGACTACATGCCTGGGCAATGATGTTTTGCAGTACATTTCCCAAAAGTTCTTTAAGCTTCTTGCATTTGAATGTCTAGATCTCTAGCAAGGCCAAGGATGTTTTTCTCAATTATTCCCTCAAACATATTTTTCAAACTTTAAGGCTTCCCTTTTCCCTCAAAAACACCAATTATTCTTAGGTTTGGCTATCTTACATAATTCTTGGAGACTTTGTTCACTTTTTAAAATTCTTTTTCCCTTGTCTGTCTGATTGGTATAATTCAAAAGCCTTTTTTTTAATAAGCTCTGAAACTCCCATTTCAACCTGTTTTAGTCTATTGTTCAAACTTTCCACTGTGTTTTGTATTTTCCTAAGCATGTCTTTCATTTCCAGAATTTCTGAATGTATATTTTATAATATCTCTTTATCTGGAAAAAATTTATTAATATTCTATATTTTAAAAACTAATTTGGTTTTTACCTTTCTCTAGTATCTCCTTGAATAGCATAATAATCAATCTTCTTATTTCTTTATTTGACATTTCACATATTTCTTGTTGGTTTGGATCCATTGTTGTTGAGCTAGTATAATCTTTAGGAGGTGTTACAGAACCCTGTTTTGTCACATTACCAGAATTACATTTCTGGTTCCTTTCATTTGGGAAGACTATCTCTCCAAATTGTTCTTGAATTTATTTTTGGTTAAACTCTTAAGTTTCTCTTAAATTTCTTCTTTTTTCCTCTTAAGGGTCAAACTGTAATGTGTATAGATTTGCCAAATTTGATTATTGGTGCTTGTAGGGTGCAAGTTCCTTAGTTCTACTTTTAGATTATGCCTTAGTTATAGAGAGTCTTTGTGCACTGGTTTTCCCAGATACTGGTTGTAGTAGTAATGTACTTGATGTGTGGTCAAGTTCACTGTCTCCTATAGGGTTAAAATACCAGGGATCTCTTGAAGTTTATCTCATTCTCTCATGAGGTACACTCTATTTAATTTTTCTCCGTTATTGTATTTACTGAGTTGATGATTCAGGCTGCAGGCCAATAGGGCAGGTATCTCTAGGCAAGTACCTGTTGTAGCTAAGGCAGGTGAATACATGTAATACCCAATGGTGGACAGAGGTTCCAGCTTTGATGAAGATGGCTGAGGAAGATATTAAGTAGATGTGCTGAGGTTTTATCAGGGTTAGGGGTAGGAGCTACTGCAGCTCCCCTGCCAGGCAAGGAGGAAAGTTATCCACATCACAGCCTCACTCCTGTCCAAGTTTTCTGGCTGTTCAGATCAGACAGGCACCGCTTTTACACTGTAGAAAAGTTGATGTTCTAAGTAGGGTGGAATTGTGACTCTGTCTCCTGTGTAGGCCTGAATTGTGGGAATGCTCCTCCTGTAGGGATAGCAACCATGCTGAATTGTTCTAGGAAGGCTATATATAGGTAAGTCTATGCTGCATTCCTGTAAAAGAAGCCCCAGTTGTGTCTGCAGTGGTATGCCAGGGGGAACCATGACCCCTTCTCCAAGTCCCTTTATTATCACAGAGGCTGCCTGCCCTTTTGGATAGAGGTGCGGGCTTTCCCTATTGCACCCAGCACTACAATTGTGTCTGCTGTAAGTAACTTCCCATGGTCTGGAACTCAAGGCCTACACTCAGATTCTTTTATCATGTGGGGTGTTCCCTTGATGTGGTGCTCTCCCCCTTCCCCCAGAATTGGGGCTTCCTGAGAGCAGACTGCAGTGATTGTTATTATTCTTCTGGGTGTAGCCACCCAGTGGGGCTGGTACTGACGAATGTCAGCAAAAGATCCAGTGATGGTACCTGTCTTCAGGTCTTCCAGCGTGAATACCAGCACCTGCTCTGATGGAGGTGACGGAGGAGTGATGTAGATTCTGTGAGATTTCTTGGTTGTAGTTAGGCTTAGTGTGCTGGATTTCTCAAATATTGATTATGCTATTAGTAAAACTGTCATGTGGAGAGACTCAGGACCTCTGGTTGGCCAGAGTGTTGTAGGCAGTGATGTTTTGTGGGATCCCACAGCTGTTTTCTTCATCCTGGGTGTACTGTTATTCTCCTGAGAGGTGCTAATAATGCCCCTGAGTTGATTGGTCTCTAGCCAGCAGGTGGTGCTTGCAAGACAGCACCAGCTGCAGTAGTAGCAATGGGCTTGAGATGGCCCTAAGTTATCCAGGGGGAGTATTCTGGTTTTTCAGGTCATGGGTGGGGCCGTATATCTCCAAAAAGTTTATGTCATTTGTGTCAAGCTACCAAGGCAGGTAGAAAAATACCATCAGATAGGGGCAGGGTTAGTAAAGTCTGACCTCAGACTTTCCTTGGGCAGGGCCTGCCAGAGTCACTGTGGAGAAAAAAAGGCCACTGGGGTAATGTTCCGAAGGGGAGTATAATGGCCTCTGCTATGCAGAAGAGTTTGCAAAGGCGGTGGGATGGGGAGTTACCAGTAGCAGTAGACCTCACACAGCTCCCACACAATTGGCAAGGCTTGTCTCGCTCCTGCGGTGACTTGGTGCTAACAGCACCCGTTTTAAATCCAGGGAGCTTGCGCACAGAACTCAGACTTGCCCCAGGCCATAAGCTTCCCTGCAGAGACAGCAAGCAATGCTTTATCTCTCACCCCCTCCCCATCTGTCCACAGTCTGGGTACCCATCTCCTGTGCTCTTGTCTGCAGCACACTGCCTGCTGGCCCTTAGGTTCTGTTCAACAGAGTTTGTGCCCACTCAAAATTACTTGACCACTTTTAGTTGGGAGATTCTTTCCTCTTATGACCTCTCCCTGAGTTCCTTGGCTGACTTCCCTGTGGGACTCTATGAGATACAGTCAGAAATGGCTTCATGCTGGAGACTATGAACGCCTACTAGGCATTTCCTGCTGCTGCTTCTACTTTTATGTTTTACACCACTTCCTAAAATCCATTCTAGCTCTGCGTGGAGTTAAGGCCTTCTCTTGTAATGTGGATTTTTTAGATTTCCTGGTAGAATATATGTTTGGAGGCAGACGCTCTCCTTCTTACACTCTGGAAACTTACAGCTTTTTACGTCTCATGAAGTAGAGTGCAGCCTACTACTTCTTTCAAAGGGTCTGTGAATTCTTTCAGTTTTCCTAGTAAGTTCTACAGTGTGAATCTCTACCCACTATTTTGTCCTTCCAAGTGGAAAAGGCATGTTAACACTATCTCCTATCTGCCATTTAAAAAAAAAAAAGGAAAAGAAAAACACATTGTTTTCTTTAAATGATCCACTCAGTCATTTGCTTGTGAACTTAAAGTGACCTATTCCCTTACATATACTGCTAGTTATAATGCATTTTTTTCTCTTTCCCTCCTTGCACTCCCTGACCTAGGTCTCAGTGACTTCTAGGTGTACCATGTAGCTCCCAGGGTCTGTAAGTACTAAAAACATAAACTTTCCACATTGTGGTATATCATTGAAGCCATGCCTACCATCTGACCCCTGCCAGTGAGCCTATCACAAAAAGGATTCATTCAGGTGGATCTCCTGCTGGTGCTCTTTTGTCTGGGCCTCTGGTGGCTGCTGGGGACAGTAGTTACCAGCGACACTAATGAATAGTTTTATTTAAAACAGTATTATAATAAGAGATAAGAAGAGAGATATCAATTTCCTTCTCCACTCACAGAAAGAAGAGGCTGTACCAATCACACAGGAAGACGGCAGCCACAAACAAACCAAGATAAAATTGCATTTCAGAATAAAATTAAATCTATTTTTTGACACCTTCATCTTGGACTTGATACACATCTATCTATTATCTATCTATCTATTATGAGAGAGGATGAGAAAGAAAGAGAAAAAGAAAAAGAGAGAGAGAGAGAGAGACTTATTCTAAGGAATTGGCTCACATGGTTGTGGAAGCTGACAAGTCCCAATATCTGCTGTCAGAACCTGGAGACCCAAGAGTGATGATGACAGGATAGTTCTCATCTGAATCCAAAGGACTTAAAAACAGGAAAAGATGATGTGGAAGTCCAAAAAATGCAGCAGGCTCACACTCTAGGAATAGGGGGCCTCTGGAGTTTGTTACTTTCATTTCCTGAGATTGCACCTTGCCGCCGCTCCTGAGATGGCCAACAGGAGAGCTGGATCAATCCTATACTGTCTGAAAAGGTCTGGATTGCCCTTCAAAGTAAAGAAAGCCTGCACATATGGGGCCTCAGACCAATTGTTCTTGCTTTTGTAGAAAAGATACAACTACCGGATAGTACAGAAATGAATGATTCCTTCCAGAGGCCAAGTCAGTCCATAATTTGGCCAATCCTAAGTGCAGAGGGCTATGAGGCATTTTTCTTCCAGAGCTTGATGGTCAAAGCAGTCCTACTGATTCAGGATACACCCCAGAGTAGTATAAACTGAAGGTAGTGAAGATAGCTGGTTGCTCATTCTGAAAGATGGGGAAATAGGCATCCCTCACTTCCCTTCCTTCTTTCAGTAAAACCTCGGGAGGTGAGGGAGAGAGAAAATGGGTGTCCCCCTTTCTCTTCCATCTTTTTGTCCCTCAGTCCCAATGACTTTGTCAGGTCCCACCCATGGGTATCAATGCAGCTTGTACCCATGAAGCAGAAAGTGTCTAGAGAATAGAAATTATCTGCACTAACCTATTACTCCATTCCCCTTACTGTTGACAGTAAGTTTGAGTTCCCTGGGCCTTATCTATGCCATGGAGCATGTCCTCCTTCCATGAATTGGGGGATGAATTGGCAGGAAGTGGTCCTGCCCATTTACACTGTGCCTGTTGCTTGGCTTTGGATCCCTCAGATCTAGTTTTCCTTTCTAGGGCTGCAACCAAAATTTAGAATTGAGTTTGGTACAAAAAGCCATTGCAGGTGGTACATGGATTCATTTAAATTAAGTCCCAGATGGGCCTTGCCAAATTACCGTCATCAGCCAACAGGGGTCATTTATCTTTTGCCTGTCTATCATAAGCAGAGTGTAGAGGTAGGAAAAGAACTCTCTCGCTTATAAAAGGAAAAAAAAAGGTTAAATTGGAAAAAGGGGAGGAGGCCTTGGGGAAAAGCCTCTTGCTCTGTGCAAATGGGTTCCATTAGTCACTGTATCCCTCTCCTAACCTGGCCTCTGAGATTTCCCTGGGGCCTGGATGGTTTGTGCAGCTCACTCCAGCCCCACTTGGCCACTGGGCACAGTGCAGGCAAGTGGCAGACACACCAAGGTGCCCAAGCTGGGAAGGGAGTGGTTGAGGAGGAGAGCGCTGTGTGCCATGTGCCTGCAGCTGCTGGGGTGGGAGTGGGTATGGCACCATAAGAACAAATGGAAATCACATTATTCTGAATTGCATATCTGATTACTGGGCTAAACATTCATTCTACTTAACACCTCTGCAGTTTCTAGCAAAACCCTTGATGTCATAACAGAAGGGATTTGAGCCATTTCAAACCACAAAAAAGGAAGAAAATATACCATAGAAAAATCTGGGGGTCTTGGTTGATGCCATCAGTTGCCCCAGGACCTTGTCATTGTTCCATGCAATGGCTAACCTTCCATGAAGGGAAACCAATCCAACATTCCTTTCACTCAAAAGAAAGAGAGATGTGGCAGGGTCTTGGAAAAGAAACAGATTTGACAGTTTTGCATTTGTTCTCAGCCTTCTGATAGATCCTGGATAGGACTCTAGATGAAACAGAATAGTTCCCTTGACCTCTTCGCAGCACTCATGAAGGGGTTGGCTCATTTACTCAGCTGGCAGCTCTCAACACTTTGTGGGAGGGGGAGCATGCAAGTGAGCAGGTTCAGGGGATGGGACAAGTGTTTCTGGATGCCAACAAAAGTAGAACTCTATGCAGCTTCACAGTAGAATTTAGGAGGGAAGAATATCTGCAACTCTTGAAATCCCACAGTGCATGTGTCACTTTTAGCTTTGCCATCCACAGATGGCTTAAGTGTTTAATAGCTCAGTGGAGGGTTAGGGTGACAGCATTTTGCACCTGCCCTCTTGGTACCTGAGTTCTCCAGCATCCAGGAAAAATTAAGTCACATGAGTAAATTGAAGAGTGGTGAATGTGGAGGATTTTATTGAATAGTGGAAGTGGCTCTCAGTGGGATGGGGAGCTGGAAAGGGAATGGAGTAGGAAGGTGGCCTTCCCCTGGAGCTTGCATCCCCGACCAAACTCTTCTTTTAGATCCTGCCATCAAACTGTCACTCTGAAGTCAAGCTGCTTCTCTCTGATTTTTGGCTGCTTCTTCTATTCTCTCTTTCTCTGCCACGCTGCCCTTCTGTCTGTCAGTGGGGCCTGGGGTTTTCATGGGTACAGAATGGAGGTCAGGGTGTTCTAGGGTGGTTTTGGAAAAGACAACATTCAGGTGGGAAAAAAGGAATACATGTTCTCACTTTGGGCCATGGGTCCAGGCTTGAGAGTGCAGCCCTCACTGGGGACCTCCTTCTTCTACCCAGTATTTTCCTGCTCCTGTCCATATAATTAGTATAATGTCATCCATATGATGGACCAATGTTTTACTCTGTGGAAGAGACCGATGATCAAGATCTCTGTGAACCAAACTATGACATAGAGCTAGAAAGTTGACATGCCCCTAGGATAGGACAGCAGAGGTATATGACTGGCCATGGCAGCTAAAAGCAAGCTGCTTCAGCTGGCCATTATTGACATGTATTGAGAAAAAGTATATGCCAGATTAATAGCAGTATACCACATAACATAAATTGTTTTAATTTACTTAAGCAATGAAATCACATTTTCTACAGCAGCTGAAGCTTAAGTCACCATCTGGTTAAGCTTATGATAATCTACCTTCATTCTCCACAGTTCTTCTGTCTTTTGCACAAGTCAAATATGAGTTGAATGAAAATGTGATGGGAATCACCACTCCTCCAACTTTACAGTCCTTAATGGTGGCTCTAATATCTGCAATCTCTCCAGGAATGTGATATTGCTTTTGGTTTACCAATTTCTAAGTTAGTGGAAGTTCCAGTGGCTTCCACTTGGCCTTTTCCACCATAGCAGTCCTTATGTCACATATCAGGGAACCAATATGGATTTTGTTCTCAGCTACTGTGTATTTCCATTCCAATTATGTATCCTGGAACTGACAAAATATCCACAGGGTGGGTTAAAGGACCAACTAGGTCCACTATGTGATGGACTTGACCTAAAATTCCATTGGTTACCTTACCTTTGTAAGCCTATATTATAACTGGTGGACCACAGTGCTGTCTTGAATCTCCTGCAATTAGCGTGAATTTGAAGCTGGTGTCCAGTAGTCCCTGAAAGATTGATTTCCTTTTCCTCATTGCATATTTATCCTTGTAAAACACCATAGGTTCATTTGGTTGAAAGTGCAAGAAAGATTAATGATATAAATTCTTGGCAGAGTACCAGGGTCTTTCCTTAAGGGTATTCAGCCTCCTAATCATTCATGGAGATCTGGACTGTAAACTGGATCAACTCTGAAAATTGATTAATGGACATGACTATGTTTGGTAGTTCCATACTACCACTTGGCTCCTACCACTCCAGAATCCAAATACTCTCATTTTTTGCATTCAGGTGTCCTAATACAATGACCACAGTTACCATATAAAGTCTGACCTAGGGAGAAAAATTATCACAGGTACTTCAAGGATATTGGAGCTTTCCTCTATTTGTCAAAACAGTGGTGACAGTTATTGCTTATGAACCCTCCCAGTGTGGATATGTCTTAAATGACAGATCAACTCTCTAACATTCTAATCATCTTAACACTTTAATGCTTTAAATCTCTTCTAAATTAAACCAAGTCAAATTCAACATTTTCAATTTACTCATTGTGAGCCACATTTTGGCCCAAATTTTTTGTCACCCAACCACCCAAACTATTAGAGCCTTTTCTAAATTATTTAACTACAGCATTAAATAAATGCTGAATCTCTGTTTAGTGAGTACATATCAATAAATTCAAATTTATCAATATTTATGTTTCTTCCACTATTTTGCCATACCTTTTGTATCTATTCTTATGTATTTCTCCCAGATTTACATCTTTATAAATTGGAAAGACTAAGTAGTAATTTTAGAATATAGTGCTCCTCTTTATGGGTCACACTTAGTCTGTTCTCACTTTTAGTGACCTGATGGGATTTGAGCTAAAGGTCTAAAAGCAAGGAGGGGTGTTGTGTGTGGGTTCTGACAAGATTCAGCATTGTCTTTCCCAGCAGTTGCTTCAAGGAAAGCCATTGCACTTTTCTCCAGCAATGCAAGGTTAAAATCCTCATATGAAGGTGGTAGAAAGGCGACTTCCATTGGGTGGAGAAGCCTATTCCATAGGGAGAGAAGACTCATTCGAGTTTAGAAACTCAATGTCTCCAACTTCATCAGAATTTTTACATATATCTCCATTTCAACTTTCAAATTCATGTCCTCATTTTAATAGTAGGTACCATGTGTTGATGACAGTTCAGATTGTGCTGTAATTAATCCAGTCATAGAATAATGTTCTAGATTTTATAGTCAGCAATCTCAGCTCTCCAGCTGCAGTAAGCAAGAGTCTTCTTCAGGTCACATATAGAATATATCAGGTCATTTGTGTGGCAATTGGGATGGGAATTAGAATCCTTGAAGCTATCCTTTTCTTTTTCCACTTCATCCAGTAAGATTAGAAGAAACTAGTCAATCTCATTATATTTGTTAGCTTGCAGAAAATGATCAAGAGTATTACATACACACTGAATGAGCTTCTTGCTTCCCATAAGTGGTTGATTCCAAGTATATCAGTGCTTTTTGTACTTTTAGAAATAAAGTTATCAGAATTTCAAAATCTAATAAAATGGGTTATTCCACAAAACCAAGAATAAATTTGAGTACTTTATTCTTAAAATTCTGTTCTTCAAAAACCACTTTTTGTACCAAAATTTTTATTAGGATTCTCCAGAGAAACAATTTATAGATAGATAGATAGATATTGACATATATATATATATATAGACATATATGCAAATATATATATTGCATATTTGCATATATTTGCAATATATATATTGCATATATTTGCAATATATATATATATATATACATATATATATATATGATATGTAAGAGGAAGACAGAGAAAAGGAGAGAGAAAAAGAGGTTTTATGTAATCAGTCCATACAATTAGGAATTCTGACAGGTCTCAAGATCTGCAGTTGGCAAGCTGAAGGGCCAGGAGTGTTCATGCAGTAGTGTAGTTGTAGTTCAAGTCTGAAGGCCTGAGAAGCAGGAGAGGTGAGGATGTAAGCTCCAGTCTGGAAGCAGGCAGCTCAAGACCCATGAAAAGCTTATTCTGTAGTGTGATTCTGAATGCAGAAGGAAAACCAATGTTCCTGCTCAAATATTCAAGTGAGAGGATTTTACTCTGACTCAGCCTTTTTTCTTTTTATGTATTAGGGTCTTCAATGAATTCGGTGAGGCCTACAAACATTAGGAAGGGTACTCTGCTTCACTCCGTCTATTGATTGAAATGTTAATCTTATTCAGAAATACCTTTACAAGCACATCCAGAATCATGTTTGACCAATTGCCTGGTCACTCTCTGGTCCAGCCAAGTTGACACATAAAATTAATCATTATACCAAGTAAATTCCTCTACTTCATCTTCTAAACCTTTTATTGATTTCTTTTGCAATCACACTTTTTTCTCTGACTGTCCTTATAGAGTTAGAAGACTAACATTACTATATCAATTCACACTGCCTTCTCTTAACTCTGTGAAAATACCAATTATACATTTTTAAAATTTTCATCTGCTTTCTATGTTATCCCAATTTCCAGTGAGAATCACTGTTATAGTTTTTTGCCTATTTTTAAGTGATGTTAGAGGTTTTCCTAATGTCTTTTAATCCATAATTCCTATTAAATTTTATGACTGGGGCACTCAGAAGCTGAATGAAAGCTCTGTTTGAATGGGTGATACTTTCAAAGGAAAAAATACACTCAAGAGATAGTAGTGTTTTGTTGGAAAACACATATCTGCCAGTAACTATGGGGTATTTTTATCTTTTGCATTAGATTTTGTTTTGTAAGTTTCACTAAGAAATGTAGGAGCTAGAGGTCTCATGGTCCATATTAAGTTATTCTCCAAGAGTTTGTAAGGCATACCTGTGGCTGGATCTGATGCTTCTGAGTCCAGAGAATAAACCTCTTATATTTTAAAAGGTGTACACTTACATGGTTAAATAGAAAGTAGAATAAAATCCAGTTAGATGCCTGTTCCTTTTATACACTGACAAATATTTTCACCCAAAAAACATGTAAATATAGAAATTTTTGTTTTAACTTGTTTATTGTTTCTTTTGTCTTCTTCTGTTAAAGATATGCTTCATAATAGTAGAAACATTGTTAGTATTTCTCACTACTACATCTGCAGCATCTAGAATGGTTACTAGTACATAGTAGGCATTTAATAAATGATTTTTAAGTAAAGAGATATTTTATAAACACTATTGTACTATTTTGTAGTTGGCAGTGTTCTCAATGAGAAGTTGTATCCTTCTCTGACACTTCTTGAATTTATAATATTCTTTTTTTTATTGGAAATTTGTATGATTATCTTTTTTCCCTCAGAATTTAAGGATTTTACCACAATAAGTTTACTTTTGTATTTTTAAAAAATTAATGGTGCATAGGATTTAGTGATTCTGTATAGTTGTCCCTCTCAACGAAATATTCAGTTTAGCAGTGTGGAGGTTACTGGAGCAGATTCAGTCGAAGGATATGAACAAAAGAAAAATTAGTTTATAAAGAGAGCAGGAAGAAAGGAATTTGAAATAGGACCTATAGAGAACTGTTTTGAGGAATTTCTCTGTAAGAGAGAATAGGTCCATACCAGAAGAGAAATATTGGGTCAAGTAGAAGACTGTTTTTAAGATGAGAATAACTACAACATGATTTTATGCTAACAAATAACGTAGAAAAAATATAGGATAAGGAATATGTAGGTCATCCAGAAGAGGGGAAGTTGGGTATTTCTGAAATGATATCCATGAATAGGCAGGGGGGATTCGTCTCAACAGATGCTAACAGGAAGATATATTGTACTAGTATTGTACTAGTAGTTCCTGGATATTCTTTTCTGACAGGTTCGATTTCCCAAAAGAAATAGGATACAATGTTATTTGTTACAATTGAATAGAAGCAGTAAGGGGAGGAAGAAAGACCTCCATACGTGGTTGCAGAGGTTGTGCCTGGCAAGTTTTTACCAACAAAAGGCAACAAATATCCAATCCTTGCTAAACTCAGAAAAAGAAGTCCTAATGAAAGGAGTCAGTTTTCTTTTTTCTTTTTTCAAATGGAGTTTCACTCTTGTTGCCTAGGCTGGAGTGCAGTGGTGCAATCTCGGCTCACCGCAACTTCCGTGTCCCAGGTTCAAGTGATTCTCCTGCCTCAGCCTCCTGAGTAACTGGGATTACAGGCGTGCGCCACTACACCCAGCTAGTAACTGGGATTACAGGTGTGCGCCACTACACCTAGCTAATTTTTGTATTTTTAGTAGAGATGTGGTTTCTCCATGTTGGTCAGGCTGGTCTCGAATTCCCAACCTCAGGTGATCCACCTGCCTCACCTCCCAAAGTGCTGGGATTACAGGCATGAGCCACCAAAATTCAGAGGCACAATATAAACTAGAGGCAGCCTAACTGGAGGTATGAAGGGGAAAAGGGATTGAAAGCAGCTAAAGAGGTTGCTGAACAGCATTAAAGGTGAATTAATAGTGAGTATACATTACTTTCACTTGAAACAGTTGAACATGAGAATCTTTTCCCACCAGGCCAACTTTAGCTACCCTTTTGCATATAAAGATTAGGTGGAATCTGTATGTAACCAGTATTGGAGTTTTGCCCGGTGAATGCAATGAAATAAAAGAGTGACAAAGGAGATTAACATGTGTACAGAGGAAACTCTGTTTTTTTCAGTAGTATTACTTATCCAATAATTTTTTAAATTCACAATTAAGAAAATGTATCATTACTCAATAATACTACCCTCCTCTTATATAACACAAGGAATTTATATTAGTAAAACTCCAGTTGTCCTCTCCAATATATTTGAATCTATAGTCAATATTTTAGCTTTTACTTGTTTTATTTTTAAATTCTCTATTCGATGTTACTGTCATTATTTTATTTATTAAAGATTTGTGTACATTGTATACATACTTTGTTACAATTATTTTGTAATTCTAGTTCTTACTTATAATGTGTTTTACATCCTGTAGAAATTCCTTTAGTTTATTTCAATCCTTATTTTCTATAGTTTCACTTAAATTGGCCCAAATACGTGTTTTCCTCAAAATTTTTTTCTGCATAGGATGTATTGGATGACCAAATCTGAAGATGAATGTCTTCATCTGTTTTGGAAAATTTTAAGAGTTTATCTCTTTAAATAATATCTCTTCATTATTTTCTCCCTAATGTTTTTCTGGAACTCATATACTTTTATAGTTCTATGATCAATTATAAGATTTTTATCATTCTATTCTTCATCTCCTCTTTTATGTTCCCAATGTATAGTGCCTTCTGTCTAGTTTTTCCATAGAAATTTTAATTTTATTAGATAATTCCCAATTTTATTTTCCAAACTATTTAGACCAATTAAACTCCCATAAGCAACATAAGATAATACACTTTCCTCATATATTTAGTAACACTTAGTGTTGCATGATGTGTATTTTAAATTTTGCCAATTTGTTGTATGTAAAATTGTATGTCATTATATTCATAATTCCAACTTTTTTGATTATTAATACAGTTTAGATATTTTACATTTTTTAGTACTTACGTTTATTCACCTGTGAAATATCTGTTTATGTTTTTTTGTCCCCTTTCCTCTTCAGTAATTTGTATTTTTCTTACAGAGGCATAGGAGTTTTTCTGGAGATTGTTGCTTTGTTGAAAATATATGTTGCATATAGTTCTTCTGGCCTATGGCTTGTATTTTTAAATTTTTCAAAAGGGTAAAACATACCTAGAAAGGGCAAAAACTGTAATTATACACATTAATGCATTATCATAGCAAGCACACCGTAACCACTTGAAATCTCATGAGGAAATACTCTGTTCTTCCTGGGGAAAAGTGGCTCATCAGAAGCCATTTTCGAATGGTTTATAATGTATACTTCTGTGATTTAGCTACACTTTTGCATATGAAGATTAGGTGGAATCTGTATGTAACCAGTATTGGAGTTTTGCCCGGTGAATGCAATGAAATAAATGAGTAACAAAGGAGATTAACATGTATACAGAGGAAACTCTATTTTTTTTAGTAGTATTACTTATCTAATAATTTTTTAAATTCACAGTTAAGACACTGTATCATTAATAATATTACCCTCCTCTTATATAACAAAAGGAATTGATATTAGTTGGACTCTCCAATATATTCAATCTATAGTCAATATTTTAGTTTTTACTTGTTTTATATTTCCATCAACAGTATGCCAGTGATCCTTTTTCTCCACAGCCTCACTAGCATCTATTGGTTTTTGACTTACATACAAGGTGCCAATATACATCAACATCGGAAAATGCTCAACATCACTAATCATTTGAGAAATGCCAACGAAAACCACAATGAGATACTTGTATGTCTTTTTTTGAGAATTGTCTGTTTATGTCCTTTGCCCCATTTTTAATAGATTTGTTTTTTGCTTATTAAGTTCTTTATAGATTCTGGATATTAGACATTGTCAGATGCATAATTTGTGACTATTTTCTTCATTCTGTAGGTTTTCTGTTTACTCTATTAATAGCTTCTTTTGCTGTGCAGAAGCTTTTAGCTTAATTTAGTCCCAGATGTCAATATTTGCTTTGGTTGCAATTGCTTTTGGGGAGTTGGCCAAAAATTCTCTGCGAAGGTCAATATCAAGAAGTATATTTCCTAGTTTTTCTTATAGAATTTTTACAGTTTGAGGTCTTACATTTCAATTTTAATCCATCTTAAGTTAAATTTTCTATGTGTTAAAAAGTAAAGGTCCAGTTTTAATCTTCTGCATGTGGCTAGCCAGTTATCCCGGCACTATTCAATAGGGGGTCTTTTTTCCATGGCTAGTTTTTGTCAGTTTTGCAGACTATCAGATGGTTGTAAGTGTACAGCTTTATATATGAGTTTTCTCTTGTGTTCCATTGGTCTATGTGTCTATTTTTGTACCAGTACTATGCTGTTTTGGTTTTATAATATAGTTTAAACTTAGGTAGTGTGATAACTGCAGCTGTATTTTTCTTTTTGCTTAGAATTTCTTTGGCTATTTGGGCTCTTATTTGGTTCCGCATAAATTTTAGAATAGGTTTTCTAACTACATGAAGAAAAATATTTTTAGTTTTATAGGAAAAGCATTAAATCTAGAGATTGCTTTGGTGTGTACGGCCATTTTAACAATATTGGTTCTTCTTATTCACAAGCATGGAATGCTTTTACATTCATTTATGTCATCTTCAATGTAAATGGAGAAGCTTGAAATAAGTATAATCAGAAATGACAAAGATGATATTATAACTGACAATGATGTTACAAAAAAATCCTCAGAGAATACTATGAACAATTCTGTGCACTCAAACTAGAAAATGCATGTTAAATTCTCTAGTGAAGTTTTCATAGAGTATGTCCTTAAATATATTTTTCAAGTTGTTTGTTCTTCCTCCTACTTTCTCAGTAATGCCAATTAGCCATAGACTAGGTCTCTCCACATAATCTTACGTTGGGAACCATCTCAACCCCATACATGGGTGCCCTTAGTCCTGGTGGTGACAAGGGATTGAGAAATACAGATACACAAGAATAGAATTTACAGCATGTGTCCAGGGGACCAATGCAAGCACAGGAACCAGCTTGGCCCCGAGCTCTGGGCTTCAAACACTTGTATTATGTGCATAATCTCACTGATCTTATGGGCATGGAAGAGGAGGGTGAAGGGGTAGGTAAGATAGCCAGGCAGAGAGCACTTGAGATCCTTCTAAGACATGCTAAACTAGTACTCCTAGTTTATCACTGATTGTTATCAGGGTGAAGCTCCATCAGAAGTATAACGGATTAGGAGACACCTGGTCTGACCACACCCAGTGCATCAAGGGGTTTTTATCTCTCAAGCACTGATGACAAAGAGCAATTAAAATCACTCCATATTCCAAGAGCCTAGGCAGAGTCTGAGGTGCTCTGTGATCTCTGCCCTGCAAGGCTTTTCTCTCCTTGCCAACTCCCATCTGTGAAGACCCTTCTGGATCTTGTGAGCAGAGGTTGCCTCCCTTCTCAGAGATCTTTGCATAAGCCCTCTTTACAAGGCCCTCATGCAGTCTCCATGTTGAGAAGGCGTCTGTGGGACCAGAGCAGTAGTGCCTGCTCTGCAACCACCCCAACGTGTTCCCTGGTGTTACTGTTACTGTGCTCTCTGATGGTCTTTACCTTAGGCCTTCTGTTGCCCTTTGACTTCTAATTAACTGCACCAATAATAGAGTTTAGTTCGGTGTATCAATTTCAGTGTACTCTGAGCCAGGCAAGCTTATAATTATTTAGATCAAATTAACATAGGTCGCTCCCTGGCCATCTTGACCCACAATCCTATGTGTCTCAGAAGTTTTGTTCAGTCCTTAAAATACTTCTTTCTTCAGTTTTGTCTGACTGAGTAGATTAGAATAACTAGTCTTCAAGCTCCGATATTATTTCCTCATCTTTGTCTATTCTTCTATTAATACTTCTGATTGTAAATATAAAATGCTTGCAGTAAATTTTTCAACTCTAGAAGTTCAGTTTCCTTCTTTGTTAAAATGGCTATTTCATTTTTCATTTCTTGTATCATTTTACTAGATTCCTTGCATTGGATTTCACCTTTCTCCTGTATCTCTATGAGCATCCTTGCGATCCAGATTCTAAATTAGATGACTGCCATTTCTGCTTGGTTAAGAACCATTGCAAGGAAGCTAGTGAACTTGTCTAAAGGTAAGGAGATATTCTGGATTTTTGAATTATCTCAGTTATTTTGCTTGTTTTTCCTTTACTTGGAGGGAACTTTGATGTTCATTTAATTGTGGTGCAAGTTGAGTATACACAGTTGGCTTCATTTATGGATGTTTTCAGAGGGCCAAACCTCTGTGCAGTGTCTTGATTTGTGGCTGAATTATTGCCCTTGGTTTCACAGGGGACTATATTAGCAAAATTATTTTGATTTGAATTTGGGTTGTGATACAGTAGATGGTGGTTAAGAGTAATGGCTGGTAAATGGGCTCTTAGCCATGTGGTTTTTCTGTATTTTCTTTAATTTATAGTTATCTGTGGTACAGTGAGAAGAAAGGTGATCCCTTCACCAGGTCCATTCCTGGGCCTTGGGGAAGCCCCTCTAATCATAGCACTGCATTAGTTTTTGTTTAGGTGTTCCAGTCTGTGGGGTTCCCTTGGGCAGACGCCATGTCAGGGAAATAGGTCACACCCCTCTGTACTGGCCCTGTGGAGGTTGTTATACCATATTTCCATAGCAGCCCATGAACTTGTGCTACTCAGCCCTCTTAGTACTCTGAGAATGTGGACTCCTCTCCCACTCAAGTGGTAGCCACAGACCTCAGTTCAGCACTCCTGAGCTGTACACTGCAGCCCTGGAATGAGCACAGGCTTTTTGTTCCATCCACAACTTAAAGAGGCAGGGATCATGCTGGTGGCAATGGCAGAGAGACTCTCAGTTGTCTTTGGGAGCTCCACCTCAGAGAAACAAAGAGCCATGGCTGATCAAAGTGATCATCCAGGAGTAGAGTGGCTATGATGTAGACCCAAGCCAGGAGCCCTGCCTTGTGAAGAACTGGTGAAGAAGAGTCTCCTGGAGAAGATAGTCTAGCCTCCTCTCTTAGTGCGGCTGCAGTATTATGAAGGTGTGAGAAAAGCAATCAGGCTCTTTGCTCTCTCCCCAACCTGCAGACAGCAAGAGCAGGTACCACAGAGGTGGCAGTAGCAGATGGACCTTCAGTGACCCATGGGAACTCCACCCCAGGGAAGAGAAGAGCCACTGCTGATCAAAATGATTGGCGGGGGGTGGGGCAGCTGCACTGTGGCTCCAAGCCAGAAGCCCATGTTTGGTGAGAAGCAGAAGGGGCAGGGACTTAGTAATAGTCCTGCCCCTTACTAGAAAATAGTAAGGCCACCTTTCTGTATGAGAACTATGGCATGTTGGAGGCACATGACAGTTCTATAGGTTTTGTTCCCTCCTCAGACTGAGAACAGAAAGGGTAGGGAGGGACCTTGACAATGGCAATCACAGAAGGTGTGCTAATTACATCTGGGAGCTCCATCCCAGATAATTGCAGAGCTGCCACCAAGTGGAGTACTCAGGCAGAGGTGGAGAGGCTGCACTGGGGTCCCAGGCCAGTCTGCAGTTTATCTGCTCCTCAGCACTGTGGACCCAGACTCTATCCTTAGGGCATGTGAGAGCGGCTGGCCTCCCTTGATGGCAGGGCTATAGCAGCTAATGCTGGGGTGTGCAGGGATCCAAGGATCATGGAGCTTCATGGGTGCTTGAGGCAAATCTCTGTGTTAGTCTGAAGGGATAGGGGGTCAGGAAGGCTCTCTTGTGCCCAAGGTTGCTAAGGTCCATGGGAGAACGGTGGATCCCCAAGGACTCTTGCTCATTTACCTTTTGCACGTGGTAGGAAACCTCCCCTGGCTCCATGCCAATCCCAGTGGGAAGCTGTCCTGCCTCTTTTCTCTCTGCTCTCTGTGGGTTACTATTGTTTCCTTAATTAATTCTGATGTGGCCTAATGGATGATCAACTTAAAGAGCTTTACTCCTCACTCTGTCACTTCTCTGTGAGAACAACACACAATAGCTGCTTCCAGTCAGTCATCTTTCTGGTTCTTACTTTAGGTTTTTTGAGGATTATTCTGTAATTTCTGAGTAATGACAGTTGGATTTATTCTTTCCTAATTATTATACTTTTCATTGCTTCTGTCTTCAATGATTTCATTAGTTTGTCCATTTATTTTATCTTTATAAAGGACAAATTGTTCTGTGTTTATGCTCCTCATTTTTCTGTGATAGCTTATTATCGTGTCCTACTTTTTTACTTCCTGGTTATTTGTCTACGTTAATTCAGTTTGCTTTTTTAAATTCTGCAATTGGGTACCTAGCATATTTATATGCAGCATTTCTTTACTTATAAACCACTTAAGACTATACATTTCTTACTAATTTCAGTTTTACCTGTATTCCATTATCTTGACAGCTAGTATTTTGTTTTCATTAACTTTTTTATGTAAATCCATTACAATTTCTTTTTTGTCTAATTCTATTTAAAAGTGTCTTTTGATCTTTACATTATTTGAAAATTAACTTAATGTTTAAGGTTTTTACGATCAGAGTTTAAATTAATGTAAGGGTTAAGTCAATTATTAAAGTTATTTAAATTATTAAGAAATGTAAGGGTTATTTAAGTATTTCTGTTAATTTTTAAGGTTTTTACAGTTAGAATTTCTTCAGTTTCAACTTAAAGATTCTAAGTTTAAGTAGTACTATTTTTTCTGCATAATGCAAATATATTTAAATATTTTAAATTCAAACCAGTATTCATTATTTGTGGCTATGTTTGTAGTACAGAAGACTTATTGTCTATTTTATTACTATAAATTTATACCATCAATGTTTTTTAATTTACCATTTTCAGCATTTTAAAACTTCATTATTTTTTCTAACATGATATTTGGTGATTCTGGGGTTATTTCTATATGTCTTAAGTAAATCTTATAAACCTTTCCGTGGTGATAGTCTGCTGATGGTAGGTATTTTTAGTTATTATTCAAAGATGTCTCTTATTTTATTACCATCTTTCTTGTAATGGCCTTCTGAGCATATAATACTTTATTGACAGTAGTGTTTTTCTAGATTAATTTGAAGGTGTTATTCCACTATCTTGTTTCTTTGTGGTTTTGATAAGTTACCTGTAAAAAGTAATTTGCTATTAAGCCAACTCTCTGAAATAAATATAAAAATGAAAAGAATTGACTTATAGTAACTATAGGGCTTGACAATTTTCATGGTTGTGTTTAGGTAGCGATGTGATATCTCTAAAAGTGGAGATGAAAAGATGTGAAAAATATAATTTTTTTATGTGAATGGTTTTCTTTCATTCAGGCTGAAATTTATAATAGAATCCTTTCTTTTTAAAAATTTGTTATACCCTTTTCTTCCAACTGCATTACCTCTCATTCCATGCTTCAAGTTGTAGAAAGTATGTGGTGTCTTTACTTCTGTACTTTTCTTAAAATGCTTATAATCATATAAAATCACATTTATTTATATATGTATTAACTTAATGAGAAGTATTTCTGTATGCATAATTTATTTGATGATCATTTTATCGATAACTATTAACTGTTTCCAGTGTTTTATCCATAACAAAATGATGCTATAAATAGCCTTGAGATTAAAAATGGTAAAAATATACAACAATAAATTAGAAGTACTGATTCTTAATGCTCCAACTGCGAACAAGGACCCTGAGCTTAGAGAACCTTAGAAAATGGTGATTTCTGTGCCCAACTGTTTTTCCATTCTAATTAGTGTTTTGATCTCATAACAGCAGAGCAAAAACTTACTGCACTAACTAAAGTACAAACCAGGTAAAATGACTTGAACCCTTAGACTAGTGGAGGATTTCTGGTTCTACTTTATTTCCTTCCTTTTCCCAGACTTTTCTTCATGCTTTAGTCTCCTGGGAACTGGGTCTATCAGAACCACCTAAGATAATAATTTAATTAAGATTCTCGGGATCCTACCAAATCAAGTTCCTAGGTATGACTTCCAGGCAGCTTTTGCTCCAAATCCCGTATATGAACATAACCTCATCATAGAACCCAAGGTTTTCTTAGGAGAAAAACATCTTAAGACGTCTATGGGAGAGAAGAGAGTAAAGAGCAACCTAAAGATTCATGACATATATTCATATATTATAGTGATACTACAAGTAAACTGAAACTTGAAATGATGAAACTTTTATTGAGCATCATGCTGAAGCCCAGAAGAAAATGCCGCCTCCCACTGGGACTCCTCTAATCTGGCACTTCAAGATGTTCCCTCTGCTCAAGGATCTTTAAAAGCACTTTCTTTGAACCACAGATGTCCCATACTCCTTGAAATCCACGGAGGTGACCCACATCGGCCTGAAACTGCTCATAGAGGTCATGATGGATGCACTAATCCATGAAGAGAAGCATCTATCAGGAGAAGCAGTGATCTTGATGGGAGTACCTTTGGAAGCCAGCTGTTCCAATTCTTTCATGAGCCTTTCCTCCAGCCCAGGGAAGAGAGTGGTGCCCCCGGAGAGTACAATTTCTGCAAAAAGGTTCTTCTGGATGTCAGTGTCACACTTCATGATGCTGCTGGAGACCATTTTTGAGAGTCCTGGGCTGTGGATGCCCAGCTGGTCAGGTGCAAAAAGAACCTCAGGCACTTGGTACAGCTTATCCCCAAAGTTGATGACATGTCCATCTGGCAGTCTGTATGCTCCCAGGACCTTTCCCTGACACTTGCGTAGCTCTTTCTCTGGCTCAAAGGCGATGTAGCACAGCTTCTCTTTGATGTTATTTACCACGGCCTTGTTAAGGATGCAAGGAAAGATACACCCGCTAGCAAAGAGGAGCCGGGTGAGGTGCTCTGTGATGTCCCTCCCTGCCATATAGAGTTTGGTGACTGCGTGAGGCAGGGAGTAACCCTCATAGATGGGGACAGTGCAAGTGACCCCATCTCCACTGTCCACCACCAGGCCTGTGACACAGGCAGTGGCATAGAGCGCTGCCACTGCATGATTAGACAGGTAAAACGCAGGCACCCTGAATTTCTCAAACATGATTTCTGCAACCTTTTCTCGAATTGCTCTAGGGTTCAAAGAGGGCTCGGTCATAAGTACAGGCTGTTGGCCTGTACTCGCAGCTCCCACTCAAAGAGATGTTTCCAGAGTGTCTCCATGTCATCCCATCCTGTTACCAGTCCACGCTCAATGGAGTAGTGCAAATATAAGGCCTCATACTTGTGCAGGGCTTCTTGCCCCACTAAGTACTTCTGATTGGGTCTTGCTGAAGGCGTGTTTAAATTAGGATATCCCAAGACAGAGTTAATGACATGGCGGGGCCCAAACTCTCCAGACAGGCCTGCTTTGCAGAGTCCTGAACCGTTGTCAAAAATTATAGCAGGAACATCTAATACATGTGAATTAAACATGTCTGTGGCATGCTCTTCTGGACTGCCCCCAAATAAAGAACACTTACGTCACTTTTTGAGATGACAGGCACCTTTAGAATTTTTTAAGCTGCAGGGTTCCAAAGTTCTCAGGTTGTCACCCAGGTAGAGCTAGTAAGCTGCCTTCAGTCCACAAGGAGAACCCATCCTCAGCCTCTGAATCTTGTCTCCTTTCTGTAGGCCCAGGTCCTGCTGAGGCAACATGAAGGGTGATAGCCCTCTATGTCACAATCCAGCCAAGGCAACAATTGTCATCCCTGAGCCTCAGAGGGGCGGGGTCTCTTGAGCATCAGAGGGGTGGGGCCTCTTGAGCATCAAAGGGGTGGGAGCACTTGACATCAGAGGTGTGGGGCCTCGAGCATCATAGGGGTGGGGCCTCTTCAGCATCAGAGGGGCGGGGCCTCTGAGCCACTAGTACTCCCTACTTAGATACAAAGCCAAAGAAGGCAAATCATACGTACAGAGCTGCGAGAAACACTGTTCTACATGCTTTTGCCTGGAATTATGTGTTCACTTTTTAAAGATATGTATTTAGGAATAGAATTGCTGAGTCATATGACAACCCCATGTTAAATTATTTGATTTTAATTTATGTAAGTTCTTTGTTCCAACGTGGTGGTGACAATTTACATTCCCGCAGTCACTGTAGGAATGTTCCTACTTCTCCACATGCTTCTAAATTCTATTATCTGACTTGATGATTCTAGGCATTCTAGTGTGTATAAAATGTTATCTTATTGTGGTCTCGATCTACAGCTTTAAGTATTCATGTTGAGAATCTTTTTAATGTACTTATTGGCCATTCTAATCTCTTCTTGAGGGAAATGTCTATTCAGACCCTTTGCTCCTTTTTCATTAGGTTTTCTTTTGATTATTCCATTGTAACTGTTCTTTACACATTCAAGAGTCTAGTGTTTATCAGATACATCATGTACATACATGTTCTTTTATTCTTGTATTGTCTTTTCACTTTCTTGTTAGTGTTCCTGAAATGACAAAGCTTTTAAAGTAGTCAAGTTTCTCTGTGTTGTCATTTGTTGTTCATATTTTGTGTCATATCTAAGCATTCATTATAAAATTTAAGATTCTTAAATTTATCTTTTTGTTTTACGTATTTTAAACTTTTAACTATTAATTTAGTTTTTGCTAATTTTTATGTATGGTGTGCATTATATTTTCACCTTCATCCTTTTGACTGCAGTTCTATCCAGTTGTTCTAGCACCATTTGTTGAAGATAATAATTTTTCCCTCACATAATGGCTAGTACCCTTTTCAAGCAACAGTTGACCATAGACAGACACCTGGGTTTGTTTTTGGACTCACTGCTCTATTCCATTGATCTATATGTCTGTCACCATGCTGGTAGCATACTGCATTGATTTCTGTTACTCTAATAGATGTTGTAAAAAAAGTTTGAGTTCTTATTTGTGCTTCCTTTGCAAGATTGTTTTGGCCATTTTGGGTCCCTTGCAATTCAATATGCATTTTACGATCAACTTTGCAATTCCTACACAAATGTCACATGGAATTTTGATAGACATTGCCTTGAATCACTAAGTCAATTTGGGGAATATTACCGTCTTAATAATGTCAACTCTTCCAATCAATGAACATGTGATTTTATTTTGCCATTCACTTACATATTATTTTAGTTTCTTCAAGCAATATTATCATTTTCAGAGTAAAACTTGTATACTAGTTGTGTTAGTTTTTTATTTCTAAGTATTTTTTTAATAACTGGAATTGTTTTTGTGTTTTTTTTTTTAATTTTACCTTCGATTCAGGGGGGATACATGTGCTTATTTGTTACATAAGTATTACATGTATAATGGTGGGAGTTGGGATTCTAGAGTACTCATTAACTAAATATTGGACATTGTATTCAATAGGTTATATTTTATCTTTCCCTTTTCTCCCACTCTCATCCCTTTGGAGTCTCCAGAATATATTTTGTCCCTCTTTATGTCCATGTGTATTATTTGTTTAGCTTCTACTTATAAGTGAGAACATGTGTATTTGATATTCTTCTTTTATGTTGGTTTTCTTAGGGTAATGGCCTTCAGCTCCATCCATGTTGCTGTAAGAGACATGATTTTACTCTACTGTATGGCTACATAGTATTCCATTGTGTATATATATCACATTTTCTTTTACTAACTAACTGTAGACTCATAAGTTGGTTCCATAACTTTGCTATGGTAAATAGTGCAATGATAAACATGTAAGTGCAGATATCTTTTATATATAGTAAATTCTTTTCCATTGCTTAGATACCCAGTTGCAGGATTGCTGGATCAAATGGTAGTTCTATTTTTAGTTCTTTGTCATATCTATATACTGTTTTTCATAGTGGGTGAAGTAGCTTACTTTCCCACCAGTAGCGTGTGAACATTCCATTTTCTCCACATCCATGTAAACATATGTTGTTTTTGACTTTTTTAACAATAGATATTCTTAGTGGTGTAAGATGGTACTCTGTGGGGTGTTCATTTGCATTTCTCTGATGATTAGTGATGTTCAGCATTTTCACAATTTGTTGGCAGCTTGTATGACTTCCTTTGAGAAGTGTCTATTCATGTTATTTGCCCACATTTTAATAGGGTTATTTGTTTTTTTCCTTTGGATTTGCTTACATTGTTTTACAGATTCTGGATTTTAGTCTTTTGTTGGATGCATACTTTACAAATATTTTCTCCCATTTTATAGGTTGTCTGTTTCCAGTTCAGAGATATGGAGGAGGAATTAGTAGAGATAAGGATATATATAATACTAGCCAAAATTCCTAGTATTTCTTGATACATGTTAGAGAAAATGGAGAGACAGCCAAGCTCTATAATTATATATGTATTTCAAATTTGGAATTCAGAGAATATCATGGCTTGAGAGAAAATTTCACAATCTGAAGTATACATATTTCAATTCAAATCTAGATTAATGGATAAAGTATACTAAGTAAAAAATACAGATAGAAAACAAGATCTCAGGCACTTGGGTTCTATGTACAATAGAGAAAAGAGAGATAGGCTAAATGTATACTGTGAGAAAAGCTCAGAAGAGAACACCATTGCAACAACAACCAGAAATACGTTCTGCTCATGGTGGAATAATTGGTTCTAGATTTGACCACCACAAACACTGTGAACTACTACAAAAGTAGACAAAATATATGAGGCATTTGTTTTCAGGCACTGCTAATATGTATCTCTGAACCTACATCTTTGAAATTAAATAACATAACTACTTTGATTTGTAGAAATTATCAAGTGGTCTAACAAATGTGAAATTATACCTTCAAAAGAGCAGATAGGAAAAATAGAACATAAGAAAACAAAATCAAAAGCAAAAACACATGCTACTTGTGATTCCACCTCTATTATGTAAACAGCTTGCTAATCATCACTTCTGTCCCTACAGCAAGAAAAAGTGGAACAAACTAAAAATAAGTGAATTTTATTTGCCTTGTCAAAGAACTGAGGCTGCAGGGCACATCACCACTAGAAACAGGAAAAAGTTACAGCTGGGAACTGCTTATCTACAACCAAAGCCACTGGAGGCATAAATTAGTTGGAACGCTCAAGTGCTAATTTTGAAAAATTGTTGAGGCTGATTGTAAACTAGTGTGAAAAACAGCAAACAAACCTGTATGGGTTTCTACATCAAGGAATATCAGCAGATTCTCAAAGTGAGGACTGGAGAAAGATTTTCCTCTTGTATCTGACAGAGGATGGAAAGAATAATCCTTGTAAAATATGTCAAAAGATGTTTTTATAAGAAAGATCAACTCTAGGCTTCTGTTTCACCAAAGATGAAAGAGCCATACCACTGAAGAAACAATTGTGAGGGTCACAGTTCAGAGAGAAAAGTTTATTAAACATTGAGATTTAACATAAGATAATAGAAGGCTTTATATCCTCTGCACCTCACTACCACATCAATAGGCTTCAGTATAATAAAAGAGGATTAGGGAAAAAATAAACTGCAAAATGCAATCCTCTCTAAGGAGTACTCAGGAAAACTGAAAGTCAAGAGAAGAGGCAAAAACAGAGACACAAGAAGATTTTAAAGCTTTTACCTCCTACAGATAGAACAATCATTAAACATAGCCCAACTCCTAGCCATATAATATAAATGTTTGCACTATGGGTTTATGTACTTTAGTCCCTATAATTGATACAACATGTGAAAGGAAAATAAATCTCGGGGCCCCCAAATCACTAAGCCAAAGGGTGTCAGGCAAACCTGCCTCCCATTTTATTCCTAGATAATATAGCTACAAAGAAGCCGGGTGCAGTGGCTCACTTCTGTAATCCCAGCACTTTGGGAGGCTGAGGGGGGTGTATCACCTTAGGTCAGGAGTTCAAGACCAGTCGTCTGGCCAACATAATGAAACACTGTCTCTACTAAAAACACAAAAATTAGCCAGGCCTGGTGGCATGTGCCTGTAGTCCCAGCTATTTGAGTGGCTGAGGCTGGAGAATGGCTTAAATCCAGGAGGCGAAGGTTGCAGTGAGCCAAGATAGCACCACTGCACTCCAACCTGGGCGACTCAGTCTCAAAAAAAAAAAAAAAGGCAACAAAGGAAAAAAAAGGCTACATATCTCCATCACAATTTACCCACAAGGAAATTCCTTGTGGATCTCAAGATCTTTACCCTAAAACAGTTCTGTTGAATTTCACCCTGACAACGTAAACTGACAGCTTATCTTCACAGGTGCCAAAGGCCAGAGCTCAAAGTCATCCTTCTGCTCACCTGAGACAAATGCATATCTGATTGCTTTCTCTGTCCTATTGTTTATGTAAAAATGCATATTTTCTGGAGTCAGACTAAGGCATACGTGACTATTCCTCTATCTGCTTTCACATGTAAATTATGTATTTGTGAAAGGCTGGTCAATGACCCAAAATATCATCTACCTGTGACCTGGAAGCCCCTGCTTCCAGAGTTGTCCCACCTTCCCAGATAGAAAGAATGTACATCTTACACATAATAATTGATGCCTCATGTCTCCCTAAAATGAATAAAAGCAAACTGTTCCCTGACCACCTTGGACACATGTTGTCAGGATGTCCTGAGGGCTGTGTCATGGGCCATTCGTTACTCATATTTGGCTCAGAATGAATATTTTCAGATATTTTACAGAGTTGGACTCTTAGTGAAAAACATATATAGCTTTCTCAAAAACATTACAGGACATATCAAAGGTAAGAAAATGCAGTCTGAAGAGACAAATCAGGTATCATAACCAACTCAGGTGTAACAGACTTGATAATTATCAGAGAAGGAATTTAAAATAACAATGATTGATATGTTAGGGCTGTTAACAGAATGGCCAAAACACATAAGAATGTACAAATGATGAAAGCAGAGAGGAGAAAACTCTAAGAAATAATCAAAGGGAAATATTACAAATAAAAATGCTCTAACAGCAATGTAAGAAAAAATTGTAAAGTAGGAAATTCCAAGAACCATTTTCTCCACAGACACACAAAAAAATTAAGTAAAATTTGTCAGGATCAATTTTGATGAAACACAGAAAAATAGTAAAAAAAATTACAGCAACCAAGCAGACATTGAATTAAGTAAAGAGTGCTATGAAGAGAACAGTAAAGTTGTGTGGAATCTTAATCCAGCTTTCCATAACGCTATCCCTGGTGTGGCAGTAATCTTGAAGATGGCAATTAGTATTCTTAATAAAATTACCTGGCTCTGGAGGGACCAGAGTGGACCTCATTCACAAGTAATAGTGTTTGTCTATTCTAAAAGGTTCTTGCTATTGTTTTGGCTAATGTGGAACTCTCTGATGGCAGAAAACCAGCTAAGCAGAGTCTGTTCAAAAACAAAACAAAACAGTCAAAGGCAAATGAACAATACACTGCTGCCTGGAGCAAGGTATGAGTCAAGGCAAGCAATGAAGACTCCAAAAGTCTGGGTGGAAAGTCTGGAGGGAGTGTCATTTTGGGGAATAAGGGCTTTGAAAAGCTTCTCAATATAACAGGATATTTAGAAAACCATAAACACAACCATAGCCATAGGCCTGGTCAGAAAAGTCCTAAGAAGAAACAGAACTTTCACTTATAGCTGATTTTGAGGCTCAACATAAATGGGAAGTGAAAGCTAAGGCAGAATTATAAAAGGTCTGGCTATATGTTGAATGAGTGCTTCAATAAACACTCAAATGGCAAAGATTGGGAGAGTAATTAAAATTAATATTAAAAATTTTTTTACCGCAAATGTTTAAAGAAATCTTTACCTGATCACTAAATAACCACAAGTCAAGGAACTTCAGAGACCATGTATGACAAAAAATCCAGCTTTCAAAAATATTTCAGAAAAGTCACTAAACAAAAAGTTAGTACTGACCCAGCAAGCAACAACAGCAAAACCTTGAAGAGGAGGAAGTACCTGATATTTCTGGGTACTATATTATATTATTTAAAATTTTCAGTTTTCAACAAAAATTTATGAAACATGCAAAAAATGAGAGAATATATTGCCCACTCAAAAAAAACAATAGAAATTGTTCATAACAAATCACACACACACACACACACACACACACACACACACATTAGACTTAGGAAAAAATCCTTTAAATTAACTGTCTTAAATATATTCATAGATCTAAGAAAATCACAGATGAGGATGCAAATAAAATAGTAGAATAATGTCTCAATAAATAGAGACTATCAATAAAGACGAAAGTTATAGAAAGAAACTGACATGAATTCTGAAGCTGAAAAGTACAATAGTTGAAATAAAAAATGTACTAAAGGATTTAAAAAGTACATTTGAGGAGAGAGATCCAAGATGGCCAATCACTAGCACCTCAGGATTGCAGTTCCCAATAAAAGTGCACAGAGCCAGTGGAGGCCACACTTACCAATAAATTTTTGCTGCCCACGGACCAGGACATTCCCAGTGTAGGAGTCCTACGGGTCGTCATCGTGACCCTTTTGGCTGGCATGGCTTTTTTGCTGGTGCCTTGGCTCAGTGGCTCTTGGTGTGGAGTAAACGGGACTGAGTCTCCTTTTGGATGATGTTTGGAGCTCTGTGAAGGCAGAGCAGTCCATCCAGCTGATTGAAAAAGGGACTGAAGAGGGAAGTCAGACTGGAGACCCCCGGGCAGAAAAGCACCACGAATTTCAATGTTGCTGTTTTAGCTAGCGTTGCAGGTCACCACAGTGAAAATTACATAGATTCCAGAGCTGGGAATTAACAAGCAGGACGTCCACTCAGAGACCTAATTTGAAAGTTGGTAATTACAAAGATGACAGATGAATAAAACCATAAAGATGCCAAGAAGCTACCGTAAAAAACCTGAGAACACTCAAAATCAGAAAGTCTCTCCTTCTACAGAGGACACTAGTTCCTCATCAGTAACAGAACAAGGCTTGATGGAAAACAAGTGTGAAGAATTATCAGAATTAGGCTTCAGAAGGTGGAAAATAAGAAACTTCTGTGAGCTAAAAGAATATATTCTAAACCAATGGAAAGAAACTAATAACTTTGAAAAAAGGTTTGACGAAATGCTAACGAGAATGGACAATTTAGAGAAGAACATAAACAAATTAATGGAGCTGAAAAACACAATACGAGAGAGTGGGGGTTAATATTTAACATCCTTAAAGAAAAAAACTTTCAACCCAGAATCGGATATCCAGCCAAACTAAGTTTTACAAGCCAAGGAAAAATAAAAATTTTTTGTGAACAAGCAAGAACTCAGAGACTTCATTACCACTAGGCCTGTTTTGCAACAACTTCTGAAAGAAGCACTATATACAGAAATGAACAACCAGCATCAGTTAGCCTAAAAACTTATCAAAAAGTAAAGAATATTACAACAATGAAGTATTTATATCAACTAATGGGCAAACAGCTAGTCAGCCTTAAATAACAGTATTAAATTGACATATATCAATATTAAGCCTAAACTTAAAGGGATTAAATGCCCTAATCGAAACATACAGTTAGACAAACTGAATAAAAAGTTAAAACCCATTGGTATACTGTATTCAGACCTTTCTTACAGGCAAGGATACACAAAGACAACATAAAGGGATGAAGGTAGATCTACCAACCTAATCGAGAGCAAAAAAAAAAAAAAACCAGATTTGAACTCAGACCTGGAACAAGCAAATTTAATAAATATTTACAGAACCTACCACCCCATATCCACAAAACATATATATTTTTCAATATTATATCATACCTATTCTAAAAGTGATCACATAATAGGAAATAAATCACTTTTTAGTAATTGTATAAGCATTTCACAGATTTAAATGAAATCCTGAGCAATAGAGCAAGATTCTCATTCTCTCTCCCTCTTTCTCTTTCTTTCTTTTTTCTCTTTTATTCTATTTCTTTCTTTCTCGTAAAAAAAAAAATCTTCCCCTCTCTCTTTCTCTTTCTCTCTTTCATTCTTCAAAAAAATATATATGCTGTCATCTTAGAGAGGGGAGGTAAATGTTGCTAACCTAGATAACTTTGGAAATAAGTGGAATTTGTAAGACTAAATGCAAATGACACCGTACATAAGCTCTATAATCTGGTCAATAATCAAATAGTTGTTTCCTTCAGAAGTACAGGTAGACAATTCTGACACCACTTTGTATGCATGCTAAAGTTGAACAATTAAATAAATGGATAGTGGATAGTAGGCACCAGGTTTCTCACTGTTGAAGTGAGAGGTTACCAATAAGTAAAGGCAAGAGGCTAGTATGATCTATGTGGTATTAACTGGAGTTTAAGACATCAGTATAAACTATTATTTAGCTTGATGTAGATACAAATGATGTCATATAGAAAAATATGTGCATAGTTAGCTTACAAACATATATTTTCTTGATCTATCAGCTGAGAGGGCCTAGAAGTAATATTTCAGTAACAAAATGGAAACCTAGATCTTAGATCTTGGTTTCTAATATAATTCTCCAGTTAAAAGAAAGAACTCTTATGTGGGAGCTAAACTATGAGGATGCAAAGGCACAGGAATGATACACTGGAGTTAGGGATTTGGGAGAAAGGGTGGGGGTAGTGAGGGATAAAAGACTACACCTTGGGTATAGTTATACTGCTAGGGTGATGGGCGCACCAAAACCTTAGAAATCACCACTAAAGAACTTATTCATCACCTGCCTATGTACACTTGGGCATAGGGAAGGGAGAGCGGACGGGGGCAGAGAGGATGGGGAGGGATAACACTGGGAGAAATGCCTGATGTAGGCGATGTGTGGATGGGGGTGGAGGGGATGGAGACAGCAAACCACCATGGCATGTATGTACTTATGCAACAATCCTGCAGGATGCAGGATGTGCACATGTACCTCAGAGCCCAAAGTACCAAAAAAAAAAAAAAGAACTTATTCACGTAACCAAATGCCTCCTATTCCCCCAAAACGTACTGAAATAAAAAATAAAACAATTAATTAGAAAAAAGAATACATTGATGGTAAAAAGTTGCAATGTTGATTTGGGAAAAAATAAATACATATGTCATGTTTTAATTTTGATATATGGAGCTTTAAAGACAATTTATATGCTTCTCTGAACTCATGAATAATAATTACAATACATAAACATTTTTCATGTTAAAATTAAAATCAGAGAAATATTTGAATAAAAAATAATAATGGAAAGGAGTCTCCGAGAGAGATCCAAGATGGCCGATCACTAGCAGCTCAGGATTGCAGCTCCTAGTAAAAGCGCAGAGAGCCAGTGGACGCCACACTTACCGATAAATTTTTGCTGCCCATGGACCAGGACATTCCCAGTGGAGGAGCCCCACGGGTCACCAGCGAGACCCTTTCAGCTGGCGCGGCTTTTTTGCCGGCGCCTTGGCTCCGCAGCTCTTGGTGTGGAGTAAACGGGATGGAGTCTCCTTTTGGATGATGTTTGGAGCTCTGTGAAGGCAGAACAGTCCATCCAGCTGATTGAAAAAGGGACTGAAGAGGGAAATCAGACCGGAGACCCCCGGGTAGAAAAGCACCACGAATTTCAATGCTGCTGTTTTAGCTAGTGTTGCAGGTCACCACAGTGAAAATTACATAGATTCCAGAGCTGGGAATTAACAAGCTCGATGTCCATTCAGAGACCTAATTTGAAAATTGGTAATTACAAAGATGACAGATGGATAAAACCATAAAGATGCCAAGAAGCCACCGTAAAAAAACTGTGAATACTCAAAATCAGAAAGTCTCTCCTACAGAGGACGCTTGTTCCTCATCAGTAACGGAACAAGGATTGATGGAAAATGAGTGTGAAGGATCATCAGAATTAGGCTTCAGAAGGTAGAAAATAAGAAACTTCTGTGAGCTAAAAGAATATGTTCTAAACCAATGCAAAGAAACTAACAACTTTCAAAAAAGATTTGACGAAATGCTAACGAGAATGGACAATTTAGAGAAGAACATAAGCGAATTAATGGAGCTGAAAAACACAATACGAGAAATCCGTGAAGTATGCACAAGTTTTAACAGTCGAATTGATCAAGTAGAAGAAAGGATATTAGAGATTGAAGACCAACTTAATGAAATGAAACGAGAAGTCAAGATCAGAGAAAAAAGCATAAAAAGGAATGAACAAAATCTCCAAGAAATATGGAACTATGTGAAAAGACCTAATTTACACTTAATAGGTATACCTGAAAGTGACGAAGAGAATGAATCCAAGTTGGAAAATATTTTTCAGGATATTATCCAGGAAAATTTTCCTAAACTAGCAAGGCATGACAATACTCAACTCCAGGCAATACAGAGAACCCCACAAAGATATTCCTCAAGAAGACCAACCCCAAGACACAT
>PVKP010016117.1:0-48913 GCA_004027715.1 Plecturocebus donacophilus | reverse complement strand
CAACCTAGCAAGGCAGGCCAATATTCAAGTCCAGGAAATACAGAGAACACCACAAAGATATTCCTCAAGAAGAGCAACCCCAAGGCACGTAGTCGTCAGATTCACCAGGGTTGAAATGAAGGAGAAAATGCTAAGGGCAGCCATAGAGAAGGTTCAGGTTAACTACCAACATTAATGTTTATGGATGTATATTAAAATACACCCTGGGCTTGGAATCAAGTGTCTTAGATATACTACCAAGTAGCTAACTGAACTAAGAACAATAATTCAGCACTTCTGTGCTTCAGTCTTTGCATCTCTAAAATGGAAATCATGTATTCTCTCTAGTGCTGCTGTGAAAAGCATAATAAGAAAAGTGTGTGTGTGTGTGTGTGTGTGTGTGTGTGTATGTGTTGTGAGCTTATTAAGAAAATAATTATGGGATTTATAGTCATTTAGTATTCTTTGAAACATATAATCAGATCATAAAATCTTAAATTCAAAAGGTGCACTGAAGATCATCTAGTACTGCCTTCTCCCTCTATAGGTATGCATGTTGCAGTACCTCAAGCAGGAGATTATATAGCCTTTACTTGAATACTTCCATTGACAGATCATACTTTATGAAGCATCCCATTCTATATTTATATGAATTTAATATTAAGTGTATGTTTCGTATACAACAGATAGAAAAATCTACCTTCCTAAAATCTGTCTTTGGCCTTTTTTCTATCATATTTTGGGTGGCAATTTTACTCTTTCCAACTTACAACTCTTCAATATTTTAAAGACAATTCTGGAATCCTGGGAGTCTCTTTTCTAGGCATAGAATTCCTCAGAAGTTACTCATACACTATGATTCTCTCACCGTTCACCAGTCTAAATTGCTTTGTCTTCAGATCATTATAGCCGAATTTGACCAAGAAATAAGTGTAATGTTGTTCTTTGCAACCTGTACAAAAAGACCATTAATTCTTCTATTCTGGACATTGTATATATGTTGCAGAGGTTCAAGCAAGAAAGGTACTCATAAAAAGATTCATAATATTAGGTCCAGATAATTGACAGTATACATGGATGTGACATCCAGGGAATCTGTGATTTCCCCATGTATGTAATGTGAATATGGATATGTGCATTTTATAGGACTGAAAGGACATAACTTCTGTTAGATTATTTCAGGAGTTAATGACTCCACTATATTTCAGAATCACTGCCCCTTCAATATGCATTACTAGTTAACCAGTTCTCTCAATCTTGAGTATGCACACTGACTAAATGAACTAAAGTATAAGAATCTGAATTTTACTCATATTTATCATAATACTAACTCCAGATACATGAAACTTGATTTTGTCATCTAAAAAGTTATTAATTCTTCCTGATTTTATCTAACCTATAACATTTTTTGAAGCCAATTATTCCAAGTAATGTATAACATTTTTAAAACATAACTTCTATCTTCATTCATTTAATCAATAAAATATTTGACCTAACAGAGCTAAGAATAAATTTTCTAAAACACCATTAGAGTTACCCAAGTTATACTGGTATATTAATCAAAGCTTTTTGGTAAGGTTATTAGTACTAAGACAGAATTGAAAAATCATAATTGCTCTTTGATTTTTTGTGCTTCCATCTATTGTGAAAACTTTGCAAATGTCTTAGTAAACTAAAAGATATTATGTCTGTAGAATGTTTCTGATACATCCATCTAATTAACCAATAGATTTAGTTTGTTTTAAATAATCACATCTGGGTCTTTTTGTGCAACCCTTCCTTACCTAAGTATTCAAAATAATGTTTGTTAACTAGTGACTCATATATAATTTGTCATCCTATTCTGCATTTTAAAAATAAATACATAACTGTCGTTCACACACCTTAAAGCTTAATGGCCCTCTTCCTGCCTTCTATAATATTCAAGAATTCTGGAAAGGGTAGCTCATTTGAATTCATTTAAAGGACTAAGTGACTCCATATAGTTCTTCACTTGTCTGATGTTTCAGTGCCATACTATACATGCCTCCTTTAACCTTTCCAGTGTGAAGATGATGCTCCCTAAGACAGAAGGAAGAAATACAAAGGGAGTTTTCTTTTATGTTCTCTTTATCATGTCTTAATGTTCCTCAAGCAATGGAACAATTCTTTCTTATGCTGAAAACTTTAATTTTCGAAGACATTTCCCTTGCTCATTGCACTTTACATAGCCTCCATTCATTCAGCACATTAGGCTTCATAATAATGTTATTTTCAAGACACTGCCAGTCTTCATAATTTGTCCTTCATTTTATATGATGTTTTCTTTTTTTTCTTTTTCTGAGACAGAGGCGCCAGGCTGGAGTGCAGTGGCACAACCTCGGCTCACTGCAACCGCCACCTCCCAGGTTCAGGCAATTCTCCTGCCTCAGCCTCCTGAGTAGCTGGGACTACAGGTGCACGCCACCATGCCCAGCTAATTTTTGTATTTTTAGTAGAGATGGGGTTTCATCATGTTGGTCAGGATGGTCTCGATCTCTTGACCTCATGATCCACCCACCTCGGCCTCCCAAAGTGTTGGGATTACAGGCTTGAGCCACCGCGCCTGGCCTGATGTTTTCTTTTGAGCATTCTTGATATATCCTTAAGTCATGCAAAATGTCTAAGTCAATCTCGTAAGTCTTGGTGATATTACTGCCATCAAATCTATTGCCTGTATAAATGATGAAAGCTTATTTTGCTCATTATCTGTTTCCTAAGTACTATTATAAAGATACTGCACCCATAAATATTGTTCCTGACCTCCCTGATTTTATACACACACACATACACACACACATATAATACATATCACATATTCACTGTATTTTTATTTTGAGTACCTGTGCTTCAGAAAGCATTGCACTGGATAGTGGGAAACACCACCAGTAATACACAGTGGCTACCCTTTAAGAATCATAATCTAGTAGGGGAGAGATATTTGTACAGATAATTGCAATGCAACAGAATAAACTAAATAGATGTTTTAAGTTCCATGAAAGCATCCAGGAGAGGGAAGTCACCTGATGGAGACAGAAAATGAGCTGGATAATATTTAAAAAGATGATGGTATTTAATCTGAGTTTTAAATCCTGAATAGGGTCACTAGATAAATATTTTTTTTTTAAAGGTATTAAGCAACTTTCTAATGACTATTCTTTTAAATCCATACATGGTACAGTAGAGTAACTCCTCAATGTCATCAATAGGTTCTTGGAAACTGTAATTTTAAGCAAAACAACTTACTGTATAACAAAAACAATTTTACCATAGACTAATTGATATGAACAACAGTTAACTTCCTATGGTATACAGTATGTTGTTGTGCTGTATACCATAGGAAACTGTTGCAGCAGTTTCCAAGAACCATTTGATGATGTTAAGTGAAGGTCAACTGTAGCCATAATGTATATTCTATTAGTTCCTAGAGGGAGGGGTCGATTTTCTCACTCTCTCTCTGTGATTATGTCAAGAAACTGTATCACTTGCCATTCCCATTTTGGGGGAAAGGGTACAGTGTGGTCTTTATTTTTTGTAAGTATTTTTGATCTAATATAAAAATCTCTTGGCTCTCAAGAGATTTTCTCTTCTTTCTACACTAGTCATTCACTTCCAAATTCTTCTTTCTCTTCAAAATAAATAAGAAGAAATCAAGCTACTTTTTGTGTCTCCATAGACTATCTTTGAATGTCCTACCCAGAGATTTGAAGTCCCAGTGCTGGAGATATAACTTCATTACTTTAATAGTATTATTTGTTTTACTATGACCTACAGTTAAGTTTGCTTTATTTGATTGGTCTTTTTTTTATACCCAGAAAGACAGTCTGCCCATGAATATTTTTATCAGATCATGTAGCTGCTGCCCTTTTCTTTAGCAATGGTTAAATGACTACCAAAACTCAACTCTGGGGAAAAAGTCCTTATAATATGTTGTCTGAATCGTTTTATTTCTCCATGATACAGATGTTCTTCGTCATCAGGACTTTATCCAACAGAATAAATGCAGAAGCTTATCGTGGTTGCAGTTTTCACTCATGGGTATTTTTCTCCTATTTTCTACACTAGTTTCTTCCAATTGTTAAATATAACATTTTGATCAGTGCTATCATTGTGAAGTTCAGCAATTTCTCACTATGTATGAGGCATCATTAAACTCTTACTAGGCATCAAGCTCTGTGCTAAACTAAGTTCTTCACACATGTAACTGGCATGTGAGTTTTATGTTAACACGTATCTACCAGGTAAATACTTGAATTATCACCATTCAAAAATGAGCATGAGTTTTATAAAGACTAACTGGACCAAAACCAAAGATGTAATAAATAATTAAAGGAGGTAGGGTCCCCTTTTTTTATATTGTTATTGATCTCATTTCTTAGATTGTGTTGATTTTCTTGGCTTCTTTTTGGAATATCACTTTCATTCCACCTAGGAACTCCATTCTATTTCATAAACTAAAGCATAGAAATTAAAAAAAAAAAAAGAAATACTTTCACCTTGAGTAGGTAGTCTGGATTACATTTATAGCACACATAATTGGTGAGTGCCTTAGGCAGAAAGACAAACATAGCACATGGCCTGCAGGTTGCTGGAATGGTTTCTTAGTGCCAGACCGCTTGAGCATCAAAAATGAAGCAGTCCTTTGTGGTTTCCCCTAGATATTCCACCTCTACACAAGTGAAGGAAAACTATCTCTTTGCTCTGGAATCCCGGCTGTGACACCGTAGAGTGGAAGAGGAGGGAGAAGGCTCTTCTTGGATTCTGATTTCAACCCAACTTTTCCATTCCCCTCTACTTTCCCTGTTAGTCTGACTGCATCCAAAGTAACTGTGATTCACGTGACTTGGTCAGGCTTTTTTCTATGGCTCTGTCATACTTTGTGCTAATTTGGGTGACTATCCTTCTCGATATTCAATATGCTACACTTACATATTAATGAAAATAGAAAATAAGTTAGAAGATGTTCTAAAAATTTGTATTTTAAATTTTATTCCAGTCATTATTGGGAATGGAAAATGTTGTTTGACAGCTTTGACTAAGAGTGGCCAAGGGAATAAAACTGTCTAGTTTTTCTTCTTTAATCTTCCATTATATTTAAAATACAGATTCCCCTTTAAATAAACAAGACTGCACTTTTAAGTGTTTTAGAATTATTAATAACCAAAACTCCCCCAGAAGTGATTTCTTTCGAGTTCTAAAATCACAACTCTTCAAGGACATAAAGCGTAGCTAATTTACCCACTTACGTGACCCAAAGTAGAGATTGTTAGATTCACTCAATCCCAACAGGAAAAGTACCCTCTAGGTAGTATTTTTCTGTGAAACAACTCTTATTTAGAGTGGTGAATGAGTAAGTTGGCAGAATAAGGTGATCCATATTTTCCTTGCTTGCGTTATATGTGTTTTGGGAATAGAAAAATTTAGAACTTCCAAGGTAGCAGTTTCTGTTGACAAGAAATTTAGTCATTATGTTGCAATGGGGAATGTTTTGCTGATAAAATTCTTGATTCTAGTAGTCCAGCCCTATTAAGTTTATAAATTGTTTATCACTCTTTCTGTGCTCACTAGTAGGAAAAGCAAAAACCAAAACAAAACAAAAAACAGGGCACTATCTGACGGCAACAATATCAGTAGCTTTGAGAATATTATTTCTGTGGGTTGCATTTTCCGTCTTTATTATAATTCTCCCTTGCCTACAATCCAATTTCTGTTAGACCCATATGGTGCCGATTTCTTTAAAGCATATTGTAGTAATATTAAAAATCTCAATCTAAATATCAAATTAGCCGTCAAATCATAAGAAATAAATCTATGTGGGCTCACAGAATTCTCCCTTCAGGCCTTGAGATTTTAGTTATTTGTTTCTTTGTTTCTTAAAAAGAACAAATTATTTTAATGTTGCATTTTGTAAAGGACTTAAAATGTGTAGATGTCCCTCAAAGTACTTGACTTTTGTGGCATTTTTAAAAACAATCATAACTTGGAAAATCTCAATATTTGAGTGATGATAATCAAAATTGCTCTGGGCTGAAATTCTGTATTTTGTATAACAGTCCATAGGAAAATTTCACAGCCAAGTAATAAACCTGGAAAATATGAGTTTATAATGGAAATGTCGACAGACTCTAGCAGGCGCTGCTGTAATATCTTGAATCTGATTTAAAAGAAGTTTTCAATAATGTTTTTCCAAGCCAGCCTTTTGGGAAATGCAAGTTTAAAACAAGAAAGAAAGAAAGGTTTTCTACTACCTCTATCTCAATGATTGATGAAAGTGTGAGGATTTTGTGGCCAGATACCTCAGGGCACCTGTCAATAAGATCATGGGCAATTGTAACAGGAGAATAAGCCAAGCAATTAAAGTCTCACTGCATAGATACATTTTGACATAATGATAATCCAAAGGTTCATACGGATTATACTTGTATGTTCTCAGATGAGAGTAATAATGGAGTAGATTATGACCCCACCCAGTCATGTTTTAATAGAAACTTTTCATAGGAGAACAATAACAAGAGCAGCTGTGACTAAGATGGTGATTCTAGAATTACTGTAATTCATTATACTGCTATACATAGTCTGTGCTCTCCCATATTATCTGCAAAATTATGGTACAAAATATCTGCCTTTGGGGTGTGTGTGTGTGTGTGTGTGTGTTTTCTTTTGAGACAGAGTCTTGGTCTGTCACCAGGATGGAACATAATGGGGTGATCTCGGCTTACTGCAACATCTGCCTCCTGGGTCCAAGAGATTCTCCTGCCTCAGCCTCCCAAACCATAGCTGCATGCCACTATGCCCAGCCAATTTCTGCATTTTTAGTAGAGAGGGGGTTTCACCATATTGGTCAGTATGGTCTCAATCTTGACTTCATGATCCACCCACCTTGGCTTCCCAAAGTGCTGTGATAGCAGGTGTGAGCCACTGGACCTGACATTTTTTTTTTTGTACTTCAAGTTCTGGGATACGTGTGCAGAATATGCAGGTTTTTCACATAGGCAAACACATGCCATGATGGTTTGCTGTACCCATCAACCCATCATCTACATTAGGTATTTCTCCTAATGCTATCCCTCCTCTATCACTCGAACTCCCAGCAGGCCCTGGTGTGTGATATTCCTCTTCCTGTGTTCATGTGTTCTCATTGTTCAACTCTCAGGAGAGCATGCGGTGTTTGGTTTTCTGTTCCTGTGTTAGTTTGCTGAGAAAGAATGATGGTTTCCAGCTTCATCCGTGTCCCTGCAAAGGACATAAAGTCATCCTTTTTTATGTCTGCATATTTCACAGTGCTTATGTGACACATTTTCTTTATCCAGGCTGTCATTAATGGGCATATGAGTGGGTTCTAAGTCTTTTCTATTTGAACAGTGCCACAAGAAACATATGTGTGTCTGTGTCTTTATAATAGAATGATTTATAATCCTTTGAGTATATACCCAGTAATGGGATTGCTGGGTCAGATGGTATTTCTGGTTCTAGATCCTTGAGGAATGGCCACACTATCTTCCACAATGGTTGAACTAATTTACACTTCCACCGACAGTATAAAAGTGTTTTTATTTCTTCACATCCTCTCCAGCATCTATTTCCTGACTTTTTAATGATCGTCATTCTAACTACCATGAGAGGATATTTCATTATGGTTTTGATTTGCATTTCTCTAATAACCAGTGATGATGAGATTTTTTCCATATGTTTGTTGGCCACATAAATGTCTTGTTTTGAGAAGTGTCTGTTCATATCCTTTACCCACTTTTTGATGGGGTTGTTTGTTTTGTTCTTGTCAATTTGTTTAAGTTCTTTGTAGATTCTGGATATTAGCCCTTTGTTAGATGGATAGATTGCAAAATTTTCTCTCATTCTGTAGGTGGTCTGTTCATTCTGACGATATTTGCTTTTGCTGTAGAGAAGCTCTTTATTTTAACTAGAAACCTTTGTCAATTTTGGCTTTTGTTGCCATTGCTTTTGGTGTTTTAGTCATGAAGTTTTTGCCCATGCCTGTGTCCTGAATGGTATTGCCTAGGTTTTCCTCTAGGGTATTTATGGTTCCAAGTCTTATGTTTAAATCTTTAACCCATCTTCAGTTAATTTTTGTATGTTGTAAGGAAGGGGTTCAGTTTCAGTTTCTGCCTATGGCTAGCCAGTCTTCCCAACACCATTTATTAAATAGAGAATCCTTTCTCCATTGCTTGTTTTTGTCAAGTCTGTCAAAGATCAGATGGTTGTAGATCTATGGCATTATTTCTGAAGCCTCTGTTCTGTTCCATTTGTCTATATATCTGTTTTGGTACCAGTACCATGCTGTTTTGATTACTGTAGGCTTATAGTATAGTTTTATAGTATAGTTTGAAGTCAGGTACCATGATACCTCCAGCTTTGTTCTTTTGCTTAGGATTGTCTTAGCTATATGGGTTCTTTTTTAGTTCCATATGAAATTTAAAGTAGTTTTTTCTAATTCTGTGAAGAAAATCAATGGTAGCTTGATGGGGATAGCATTGAATCTATAAATTACTTTGAGAAGTATGGCCATTTTCATGATACTGATTCTTCATATCCATGAGCATGGAATATTTTTCCATTTGTGTCCTATCTTCTTTCCTTGAGGAGTGGTTTGTAGTTCTCCTTGAGGCAGTCCTTCACATCCCTTGTAAGTTGTATTACTAGGTATTTTATTCTATTTGTAGAAATTGTGAATGGGAGTTCACTCATGGTTTGGCTCTCTGGTTGTCTATTATTGGTGTATAGAAATGTTTATAATTTTTGCACATTGATTTTGTATTCTGAGACTTTGCTGAAGTTGCTTATCAGCTTTAGGAGATTTGGGGCTGAGACAGTGGGGTTTTCTAAATATACAATCATGCCATCTGCAAACAGACACAATTTGACTTCCTCTCTCCCTATATGAATACCCTTTTATTTGTTTCTCTTACCTGAGTGCCCTGGAAGGAACTTCCAATACTATGTTGAATAGGAGTGGTGAGAGAGGGAACATTTATCTTCTGCCAGTTTTTAAAGAGCATTCTTCCAGCTTTTGCCCATTCACTATGATATTGGCTGTGGGTTCATCATAAATAGCTTTTATTATTTTTAGATATGTTCCATCATCAGTTTATTGAGAGTTTTTAGCATGAAGGAGCATTGAATTTTATCAAAGACCTTTTCTGCATCAGTTGAGAATTAATTGGTAGACTATTGATTACTGCCTCTATTTCAGAACTTGTTATTGATTCTGTTTATGTGATAGATTACATTTAATGGTTTGTGTATGTTGAACCAGCTTTGCATTCCAGTGATGAAGCTGACTTGATCGCGGTGGATACGCTTTTTGATGTGCTGCTTTATTCAGTTTGCCAGTATTTTATTGAGGATTTTCGCATCAATGTTCATCAGGGATATTGGCCTGAAATTTTCTTTTTTTGTTGTGTCTCTGTCAGGTTTTGGTATCAGGATGATGCTGGCCTCATAAAATGAGTTAGGGAGAAGTCCCACTCTTTCTGTTGTTTGGAAAAGTTTCAGAAGGAATGCTACCAGCTCCTCTTTGTACCTATGGTAGAAGTCAGCTGTGAATCTGTCTGGTCCTGGGATTTATTTTTTGATTGGTAGACTATTAATTACTGCCTTAATTTCAGAACTTGTTATTGGTCTATTCAGGTATTCAACTTCTTTCTGGTTTAGTCTTGGTAGGGTGTATGTGTCTAGGAATTTATCTATTTCTCTAGATTTTCTCACTTATTTGTGGAGAGGTGTTAATAGTATTCCCTGATGGTAGTTTTTATTTCTGTGGGATCAGTGGTCATATCCCCTTTATCATTTTTATTGTATCTATTTGATTGTTCTCTCTTTTCTTCTTTATTAATCTGGCTTTTTGCCTATTTTGTTAATCTTTTCAAAAACACAGCTCCTGGATTCATTGATTTTTTTAAAGGGTTTTTTGTGTCTCTACCTCCTTCAGTTGTGCTCTGACCTTATTTCCTGTCTTCTGCTAGTTTTTGAATTTGCTTTCTTTTGCCTCTCTCATTCTTTTGTGATGTTTAGGTGTTGATTTTAGATATTTCCCACTTTCTTCTGTGGGCATTTAGTGCTATAAATTTCCCTCTAAGCACTGCTTAAGCTGTTTCTCAGAACTTCTGGTATGTTGTGTCTTTGTTCTCCCTGGCTTCAAAGAACTTATTTATCTCTTTCTGCCTTAATTTTGTTATTTACCCAGTAGTCATTGAGGAGCAGGTTGTTCAATTTTCATGTAGTTGTGTGGTTATGAGTGAATTTTTTAATCTTGAGTTCTAATTTGGTTGCACTGTGGTATGAGAGACTGTTATGATTTCCGTTTTTTTGGCATTTGCTGAGGAGTGATTTATTTCCAATTATGTGGTCAGTTTTTTAAAAAATGCTATGTGGTGTTAGAAGAATGTATATTCTGCTGATTTGGCATGGAGAAATCTGTAGATGTCTATTAGGCCCACTTGGTCCAGAGTTGAGTTCAAGTCCTGAATATGCTTGTTAATTTTCTGTCTCATTGATCTGTCTAATGTTGACAGTGGGGTGTTAAAGTTTTCCACTATTATTGTGTGGGAGTCTAAGTCTCTTTGTAGGTCTCTAAGAACTTGATTTATGAATCTGGGTGCTCCTATATTGGTTCATATATATTTAGGACAGTTAGCTCTTCTTGTTGCATGGATCACTTTACCATTATTTAATGTCCTTCTTTGTCTTTTATCATCTTGTTGGTTTAAAGTCTGTTTTATCAGAGACTAGGATTGCAACCCCTGCTTTTTTTTTCTTTCCATTTGCTTGTTTAATAGTCCTCCATCCTTTTATTTTGAGCCTATATGTGTCTTTGCATATGAAATGGGTCTCCTGAATAAAGCACACTGATTGGTCTTGACTCTATCCAATTTGCCAGTCTGTGTCTTTTAATTGGGGAATTTAGCCTGTGTACATTTAAGGTTAATATTTTTATGTGTGAATTTGATCCTGCCATTTTGATGCTATCTGGCTATTTTGCCCATTAGTTGATGCAGTTTCTTCATAGTGTTGATGGTCTTTACAATTAGATATGTTTTGTCAGTGGCTGGTACCAGTTTTTCCTTTCCGTATTTACTGTTTCCTTCAGAAGCTCTTGTAAGGCAGGATACATAGTGACAAAATCTCTCAGCATTTGCTTGCCTGTAAAGGATTTTATGTCTTCTTTGCTTATAAAGCTTAGTTTGGCTAGATATGAAATTCTGTGTTAAAAATTCTTTTCTTTAAGAATGTAGACTATTGGCCCCCACACTCTATTCTGGCTTGTAGGGTTTCTGCAGAGAGATCTGCTGTTAGTCTGATGGGATTCCCTTTGTGGGTAACCTGACCTTTCTCTCTGGCTGCCCTTAACATTTTTTCCTTCATTTCAACCTTGGTGAATCTGACAATTATGTGTCTTGGGGTTGTTCTTCTCAAGGAATATCTTTGTGATGCTCTCTGTATTTCCTGAATTTGAATGTTGGCCTGTCTTGCTAGGTTGGGGAAGTTCTTCTGGAAGTTGATCTTCAGTCTCCGATATTCTTTCTTCCACATGATCAATTTGGGTATTGATATTTTTGTATGCTTCAGGAAGTTCTCATGCTATGTTTTTCAGCTCCATCAGGTTGTTTATGTTCTTCTCTAAACTGGTTATTCTAATCAGCAATTCCTCTAACCTTTTTCAAGGTTCTTAGCTTCCTTGCTTTGAGTTAGGACTTGCTCCTTCAGCTTGGAGGAGTTTGTTATTATACACCTTCTGAAGCCTACCTCTGTCAATTTGTCAAAGTCATTCTTCATCCAGTTTTGATTCCTTCGTGGCAAGTGATCCTTTGGAGGTGAAGAGGTGTTCTGGTTTTTGGAATTTTTTTAGACTTTTTGTGCTGCTTTCTCCTCATCTTCGTGGATTTCTCTACCTTTGGCCTATGATGTTGGTGACCTTCAGATGGGGTTTTTGTGTGGATGTTTTTTTGTTGATGTTGATGCTATTTCTTTCTGTTAGTTTTCTTTCTAACAGTCAGGCCTCTCTGCTGTAGGTTTGCTGGAATTTGCTGGAGGTCCACTCCAGACCATGTTTGCCTGTGTATCACCAGTAGAGGCTGCAGAAACAGCAAAGATTGATGACTCTTCTTCCTTTGGAAGCTTCATCCTAGAGGGGCACCTGAGAGATGCCAGCTGGAGATCTCCTGTATGAGGTGTCTGTTGACCCCTGCTGGTAGATGTCTCCTAGTCAGGAGGTACAGGTGTCAGAAACCCACTTGAGGAGGCAGTCTGTGCCTTAGCAGAGCTCAAGCACTCTGCTGGGAGATCCACTGCCCTCTTCAGAGCCAGCAGACAGGAATGTTTAAGTTCGCTGAAGCTGTACCCATAGCCGCCCCTTGCCCCAGGTGCTCTGTCCCAGGGATATGGAAGTTTGATCCATAAGTCCTTGATGGGATGGCTGCCTTTCTTTCAGAGATGCTCTGTCAGAGAGAAGGAATCTAAAGAGGCAGTCTGGCTACAGCAGCTTTGCATCACTGCAGTGTGCTCCACCCAGTCTGAACTTCCTGTGGCTTTGTTTACATTGTGAGGAGAAAACCACCTAACTGGAGCCTCAGTAATGGCAGGCGCCCCTCCCCCCACCAAGTTCAAGCATCCCAGGTAGACTTCAGACTGCTGTGCTGGCAGTGAGAATTTCAAGCCCCTTGATCTTAGTTTGCTGGGCTCTGTGTGGTGGGATCTGCTGAGCAAGACCACTTGGCTCCCTGGCTTCAGCCACCTTTCCAGGGGAGTGAACAGTTCTTTCTTGCTGGTGTTCCAGGTACTACTTGGGTATGAAAAAACTCCTGCAGCTAGCTCACTGTCTGCCCAAAGGGCCACCTAGTTTTGTGCTTGAAACCCAGGGCCTTGGTGGTATAAGCACCTGAGGGAATCTCCTCTGTGGGTTGTGAAGATTGTGGGGAAAGCATAGCATCTGGGCTGGATAGCACTGTCCGACATGGCACAGTCCCTCAAGGCTTCCCTTGGCTAGCAGAGGGAGTTTCCCAACCCCTTGAGCTTCTTGGGTGAAGCAACACCCCACCCTGCTTTGGCTTGACCTCCGTGGGCTGCAACCACTGTCTAACCAGTCCCAGTGAGACTAACCAGTCTAACCAGTTACTAACTGTTAGACAGTTAGTAACCACTGTCTAACCAGTCCCAGTGAAATGAGCCAGGTAACTCAGCTGGAAATACGGAAATCACCCACCTTCTGCTCACTGGGAGCTGCAAACCGGAGCTGTTCCTATTTGGTCATCTTGCCAGCCACACCTGTCTTTGCTATATTTTTATACTTCAAATGTTATTGATTATGACAGAAAATAAGAGATATTATTTTCAGTCATTTAATTAAGGCAAAAAATCAATTAGGCATGGGTACCATCAGTCTGAGTTTGTGGCCTTGCCCCATTCCTAGAGTTAGGCAATACAGCATCCCTGAGAGAGGCAGTGTGTGGAAATGCTTAGGTCAAGCTGAGGAGACTGTCTGGGCAGAATCACAGCTCCATGCTTACCGGCTCTGCCACCTTGAACATACTTCATGACCTCTTTAAGTCTCAAGTTTTTCAGGTAAAATGAGAAGGAAGTAAACAGTAATAACAAGAGTGATAACGTAACAATGATAGCAAACATTGAATGCTGCTATACATCAGATACTGTGGTAGCTGCTTTACAGACATCAACTCATTTAAACATATAATAGTATCAATCTCATAACTATGTTGTAAGAACTAAGAGAAGTACTCTATGTATCTCCTTTGCATGACTTCAGTCATGCAAATGTTGGTTAGTTTAATTACTACAAGATTTATCCTGTTTCAAGAATGACGCTTAAATTAAAAAGACACAAGGGTCATTACTTAATCTTATTGTTTACTACCATGGATTGTCATTAAAGATCTATATGAAACCAATTATAAGACAACCTGTTCCACAGAGGCCCTGATCACAACTGATCAAGGGCTTGTACATCAGGAGCTGGAAGGAATTCATGAAATTTTCTCAACTCCAACACAGAGGACCTTTGACTATGAACTCTTGATTTAGAGACTTCTCGTATTCTAGATTGGTCCTACATACTTCCAGTCTGTAGTAGAAACTGAGTCATTTCAGGTTGATGTGACTTTATATGCCAAAGCTTTAAAGAAATAGCCATCACAAATCTTTAAAGCAAAATTTAAATGGCTAGACTCTTAACATTTTTTTTAAATGCAAAAAGGTAATGTAGGAAAGAACATAAGTATATAGGTCAATAACATTTCACAAACTGAGTGCACCCATGTAACTGGCATCCAGATTATGAAGAATACTGGTATCATGGAAGCCACCCCATCCATATTAGCTAGATTTTTATACAAATCTTAAACTTGTATTGAAATTTACATAAGACTATTATTTTATTTAGCACTCGAAGCATTCTTGATGAAAGCTTTATAAATTCTACTTCATTTTAAACTATCTTTTTTATTATATTTATTATTTAGGCTGAGTCAAACCCTAAAAATACATGGGATAAATCCTTCATTTTTTTTAAAAAGAAATAACTGTAATTTTAGGGTTTGACTCAGCCTGACATTTAATCTGCAAGGGACTTTATAACAAATCCTTGGCTTAAAACTTTTGTACTACAATTTCTAGGAGTACAGCCCCATTTGTAAACTGCATTTATGCTAATGTGCTTGCCTGGGGCGATAATCATCAGAGTCCCTAGTTCCGGTCCTTGCCAGGGAAAGTATACCAGGAGTGGGTGATGTAGTATCGTAATTATACAATTAGCCTTGTCAAGGCATGGAGCATTGGGAATAGTAGGATCTTGAAATTTGAAATGTGGCTAGCTGATAGATGACTATCATTAAGCTCATCTTTTGTTCACTTTGTGATGAGGTAGAAACTGAGCTTAGGAAAAGGCTCCTTAATGAAGGATAAAATCCTTTACCCAGAGCCACTCTTCATGTGCTCACAACTACTCAGCTCACCCTCCCTTTCCACAACTACACATACATTTTCTTCATATTTTACTTTAGCCTAATGAAAAATAATGAACAGTTGTCAAAAGCTCTTTTTAATCAATCAAATTTAGATGACAGAAAGTAAAATTTTGTACAAATACTGTTTAGCCTAATACTTTTAATCATCACAATAATAGCTGTCAACATTCTACATCCCTTTTCACACATACATATTTAATTGGGTATTGTGGAATTATGGCTACATAGAAGGATTCTATATTCAATACATAAATTCTTCTTACTAATATAATGATGTTCAAGATGTGAAAAAAAATACATATCCATACATATATATTTATATGTGTATGCATGTATATACATGTACACATACATAGTATAAGAGCTTTGTATATTTTATGACATGATAGTAATAAGAATTATCCTAATTTTTTAAATCTTCTTATAAAAGAGAAGATTGGGATGTTCACCTTCAGCCTGTCTTCATTATTAACCAATTTTCCCCCCTTGTGGCTCAATGCCCTTTGGGGTTTATTGGGCTATGTTTCTTCTGCAACCACAGTGATCTGCTAAGCCATGTTCCTGTGGTAAAATGAGGGTGTACAAGTAGGAATTCAGAGGTTCCCACTAGGTAACTATGAGAGAATCTAATACTACCTGTTTGGAGTTGCATCCCTCATAGGTTATGTAACCACACAGACCCTTTCCTTCATAGCCACTGTTATATAACATTTTTGTACAAATACATAGATGATACCCTTTAAAATATGACCAACAAATTACTAATGCTAGAATCAAACTTAGTGTCCATATTATTGTAGGCCCATTTTAATGTGTAAAACACAAACATTCAGAAGATGTTTTAAAAATAAGTCATTATTACAAATATTGATCATGACAAGACTTGAACACTTTCAGAAATAAAGAAGTAGGAGGTAGATGTGGTTGTAAAGGGATGGCATGAGGTCATGAAATAGCTCTATATCTTAGCTGGGTGTGGTGGCTCACGCCTGTAATCCCAGTACTTCGAGAGGCTGAGGCGGGTGGATAATGAGGTCAGGAGTTCAAGGCCAGCCTGACCAACACAGTGAAATCTGTCTCTACTAAAAGTACAAAAATTAGCTGGGTGTGGTGGCGCATGCCTGTCATCCCGATTACTCAGGAGACTGAGGCAGAAGAATTATTTGAATCTGGGAGGTGGAGGTTGCAGTGAGCCCAGAGCGTGCCACAGCACTCCAGCCTGGATGACAGAGGGAGACTCCATCTCAAAAAAGAATATATAGCTCTATATCTTGATTGTGGTGGTGGATTTACATATATGAATCTACACATGTGATAAAATTTCACACAACTTATACACACACAAATTTGTGTAAAACCAGTGAATCTGAAAAAGTTCCACAGATTTTACTGTCAGTTTCCCAATTGTAATACTATACTCTAGTTACACAAGATGGTATTATGGGAAAAACTGGATAAAGGACAAATGAAATCTCTCTTTAAATTTTTGGTAACTACCTATGAATCTACAATTATTTCAAAATAAAAAATAATTTTTTAAAGATCTATCTAGAGAAAAAAATTGGTTGTGATGGATTGTGAAAATAAGTTAATCTGTGTTTCATCTTCAGTCCCACTATAGTTTTTCTGTTTCCAAGCAAATCACTTGACATTCTCATTCTTTGTTTCTCCTATTTTAAGAAAAATGGAAGTCCTATCTCTCCAGATTGCTATAAATATCTTAAAATCTGTGGAAAAATATATTCATGCATCTGAAAGATCATGAATATATATCACAACTTCCTGACAGCTTTATTGTTAACACCTGTCTACCTCTATAGTTTTAGAAACAAAAGCCATAGGGGAGCAATAAACTAGATATGTCCGTCCATCTACTTTGATTTTGTATTTGAGAAAATCACAGTGATCTTAAAGTCTGCTACAATACCAAGCCTCACAAAGCCATGACTAATAGATGTAATTGTGTGAGTACTTTATACACATGAAATATAATTTAATCCATTTGGACTGGGTAGCTTTCACTTTTCTGTTAAAAAAAAAAGTACCTTAAAAGTACTAGCTAAAGCATAAATTTACAGTAACGAAATTAAGTTCTTTACTTTCTGGATGTGAATGGCAGCTGAATAAAATCCCTTTGCCATTTATAGAAAGAAGTAACTTACAAGTTGAATTAGAGTTGCTCAGCATGCCAAACAAAGCCACAGGCAAAGCAAAGCAAAAGAGAAGCTTGCTATTTTATAGGTTAGACAAGAAAAAGTCTAAATGACTTCTCTAAGTGAGAGACCTTCATATTTCATTCAAACCCCAGGAAATAATTAAGGCTTCAGTGCAATTCTGGGACCTGTGATCTATAAACTGCCTCAATAAACTTCGTTTTCATCTGGTAGTATAGAGATTCTCTCATATCCCTTACTACCCTTTAAATATTGTCCTCCTTTAAGGCAATGAAAATTTGGCACATAAATAAAAAGCATATAATTGTTTCAGGGAGTGGATGAACATGATTCAAATTCAACCAGGTGCTTTATCACCAATTTGGGAGGTTGCAATGTTATTAGACAAGCTGATAGAAAGATCAAGAGGGAAAACTATTGGTGGAAAGGGAAGATTAAAAAAAAAAACTTAACAGATAAACTAAAAATATATTTCAATGCAAAAGTAAGTTAGCTGCTTCAAACAAAATTCTATAGAGAAAAAATTCATTAGATCACTTAAAAAATTATCACAAGAGGTATATGACCTCATATTTTAGACCAATTCTCTATCACGCTATAGTAGTTATAGCACCTAAATTAGAAATGAGGGGTCCACAAGTGTTACAGTCAGGGATTGGGGATGGTGCTGGATGTCAGTTAATCTGAACTGGGATATCAGGGTAGCAGAGCAGTTATGGATTCAGGTCCTGGCTCAGTCACTCAGAACTGTGGCCTTACCTGGACTCTGTCACCTGCGTTTCAGTTTCCCCATCTCCAGCACAGCACATTACATGGTCTTAAAGCTAGCCTCTGTGAGGATCAAGAGAATCCTTAGGGTTCCATGAAGCCCTGTCTGCACCCTTCTGCTGTTTCAATTAGGTTTGGTTTTATTTGTTTTGATTTTAAAGTAAGATTTCACATATAACAAATTCATGCCTCAAGAAAATTTAAAATCACTGAACTAGATCTTCTGGGGTTCCTTCCTGCACTGACATTTCAATAGGCTCTAATAATCATTTTTGAAGATTCATCAGTTCCACAAAAGGAGCTTTTCTGGGCTGAGTTCTTTCTGGGTCATTTTCTTTTATTGTTTTTCTTTCCTTGTTTTTTTACTGTTTTTCTTTCCTTATTGTTTCCTTTTCTTTTGCTAGTGTAGACACACTAGCAAAACACATTACTGTAATATCACTTAACGCTTTGTACTTGCTACTCTGAATAAATAGGGAAGTTTGTGTGTTTCTAATCTGGTGTCCCTATGTGGAAAAGGTTTTTGTACTGCACGACATATAATTGCAATTTTGAAGCACCAGCACCCAGAAAATAATTCTCACTTAGGTTTCGTTGCTTGAGAAATTGACATATTTCTAACAATGGAGGTGGAACACAGAAAAGGCAGAACTCAGCCACCTAGAAAACAAAATATTAGGTTCTTCAAGACTGAAAAGGGAAGGGAGAATCACTGGTGGCAGTTCTAGAGGGGGCTGGGAGTGGGATTGGGTAGGAAGACCTATGTTTCTACTGTCACAGTGCACCCACAGAGGTGCTAGGCTTGTCTTGGGATGGTGAATGCATGAATATCCAGGCCCTGGAGGACTGAGCAGCATGAGACAAGGGGATATAGGGCCATGCCCCAGCCACACTGATGGGGTAGGAGAGTTACGTGACATACAGCCTCATCACTACAGTCACCCCATCTAGTTCAGCTGATAGAAAGTCTATACCTCCAACATGTAAGTGAACCAAGGCAAAATCCCAGAGCCACCCAGCAGACCACCAGCAGATTTCAGATTCCTGAGCAATAAACAATTATGTGTCAAATAAAAAAGAGAGGAAGATAATTATTTGGAAGCTAGATAATTGTGCATGCCTGACTGAGAGATTGGAGGGTTCTGCTGTAATAAGGGTAAACAAGCAGCAACTCTATGAGCCAATGAATAAATTCAGAAAAATGGAATCCCTGCTTCTGTTTGCTAAGCACTTTGTATGCCTCTTCAGGTTCTTCAGTATCTCTAGAAAGAACACTGTCAGGACTTCCTAATACATGATTAAGTGGAACTTCTAGCCAGTTCTAATAGGTGCTCATCAAGCTGGAATATTTTTCTCCAGCTTTACTGAGGTATGATTGACAAATAGAAATTGCATATATGTAAAATGTACAACCAGATGTTTTGATATATGTATACATTGTGAAATGATTACCACCATTAAGCTAACTAACAAAAGCAGACTTCACCTCACCCTAGTTACCATTTTTGTGTATATGTGTAAAAAGAACACTTGAAATTTACTCTGTTGGCAATTTTCAAATATGCAATACCTCATTATTAGCTATACTCACCCTTCGGTACCTTAAGTCTGTACATTTGTTCATCACACAGCTGCAAGTTTGAGCAACAGCTCTTATCTTCCACCCTAAAGACCCTGGCAGCCACCATTCTACTCTCTGATACTATAGAATAATTCTAATTTAGGAAAAAATAAGGTACTATTCCTTAAATCTGATATATCTGACCATACTTATTTCTGATTAACATGAGGAAATGACAAGGAAAACTTGTCTGGAGAACACTTGTCTTTTGGCTTCTGGCTTTCCTGGGTCTTCAGCTTGCTAGCTGCTTATCTTGGGACTCATCAGCCTTCATAATGTCATGAGATCATTCCTTAGAATAAATTTATATATATATATATATATATATATATATATATATATGCATTTTATTAGTTCTGTTTCTTTCTAGAAACCAATACACGTAATATGATTTTTAAATTAATCAATGAACTGTTTCTGGTTAGATAGTGGCTGTAGATAATTTTCCTTTGGGATTCAATTCTCAAATCTCTAATTAAGACATGTCCTAAGAAATATACTGAGACCCTGTAAGAATTCCATTATTAGCTTCCCCCCAGGGGGAAAGAGTCTCATTCTGTCACCCAGGCTGGAGTATAGTGGTGCAATCACACAGCTCATTGTAATCTGTGCTTCCCGGGCTCAAGTGATCCTCCCACCTCAGGCTGGCTTTTTGATTAAAAAAAAATTAAACACTGTATCTCCATGAAATAATCAGTGCCTTATCCTTGTTTCTGAGTTTAGTTCTTCCTTAGACTAGTCTGCAGTATGACCCTGGGAGAGTCACCGAAGGTATTTACTCTGAATACAATCTTACCATCAAGTTAGATTCATGCCACTGACTTTTACAAAAGATCTGATGACAATCAGACTATACAGTGTATTCCAATTTAAATGATAGTGGTAAAAATGATAAATAATAAGCTATCATCTATTTTCTTCCAAAATGTGGTTATATAATTACAAGAAACTTATTTTGATTTTAAAATAAGTTTTAAGGAGTTTAGCTATGACACGAATACTATGACTTTTAATTTCAGTATTTATCTTTTATCGTGCCATTATAACTTATAAAAAATTTTGTGTCCAAATATACCCAAGGAATCCATTCAGTCAATTGGTATTCACAAACTTCTAAACAGTATTAAATGTCTTTATTACATGACTAAATGCAATAACTGCCAATTTTATCTTTTCTATAATTCTAGTAGGGTTATTTCTCTTCTCTATTATTTTTTAAAATGTATATAATTTGCATATACGTGCATGTGAGTGAGGCCACATCTACATATAGCATCTGGTCTTGACCAGATATAAACTAGAAATGTCAGCACCCAGTTCATGCACTTAAATAGCATCAGACATTCATATTTGAATTTAATTTTAATTTATGCAGAAGGAAATGGCTGGATTGAATAAAAAATTAAGTTTCTTGTCACGACATAGTTACTGCTAGAGAAAAATGGAAAAGAAGAAAAAAGAAGGTAAGTAAAGGCTCTGCTCATGTAACATATTCAAGCCTTAAGGAAGATTTCACATCTGTCACAGAAGAGGAATTCATTTCTTAATACAAGAATCTGCTCTTTTTCCAATCATTGTGAACCATGTCTTTAAAATGAAAGAGGTTCTTCTCTCCCCTTTGCCCCTTCCATTAACTCCCACTCTGCCACCAATAGTAAAGAAAAGTAAAGCCCACCGATATCTGTCTCTGGGCCACAAAAATAATCAGGTTTATTATCTCCAATTAGAAATATGACATAGACATTCAAAGTAATTTGGTGATAAAGTAGAGTTGGAAATGGAAAAAAAAAAAAAAACAATTGAGAAAGTCTACTAAACTGGTCCCAAATTCTACTACACTTAGAGAGAATATCATTTTTCTCAGAAAATATAAATGCTAGAATCAATCTGTTTGCAAAAATGTACTGAAAATGTCTTTATTTATAGGCAGAATCTAAGTTATTTTGATTAGACACACTAGGTAAATTTTAATTCTTAAAAATATTGAATGATTTTTTTATTTTTATTTTTTTGGAAGAATTTTAAGATGAGTGAGTTTACAACATAATCAGGTAATCTATGAATCATCTTGAAGGGTACAATGGACTACTGACATATTTTTAGAATCATCCTTTCAACTAGTTTCAATGGCAAAACACCAAAAAAAAAGAAAGCTCTTGGACCCTTACATCTGAGTTTAACTACAAATCAATTAGAGCACCAGAAAAAAAATCTGACAAGGTAAATAGGCCAGCAAAACTCTGAGGAAGGTTTTAGGATTTTGAAAAATAACAGTGGCCCTATACTCAGTATTCAGGCTTTACAAATATAGCCCAAGAGATATGCGTATCATAAAAAAGCTATAAATGATAGTTTCCTTAGAACAAAGTCAGGAACTAAAATTTTTGCAGGAATAGCAAATCAAACCAATATTAACCTTTTCTAGCTTGAGATTGAAAAGTTAGAATTTTTTCTTTGCTCCTCTTCAGTAATAGACTGTCTTAACAATTTCCCCTGAGCTCAGTTCTTTGCTGGCTCACTGGTGGTTTTATATGTTTCCAATATTACAAATAACACAATTTTTTTCTTTTCTTTTGAGACAGAGTCTCACTCTGTTGCCCACACTGGAGTGCAGTGGTGCAATCTAGGCTCACTGCAACCTCTGTCTCCTGGGTTCAAGTAATTCTCCTGCCTCAACCTCCTGAGTACCTGGGATTACAGGAGTATGCCACCACACCAGGCTAATTTTTGTATTTTTAGTAGAGATGGGATTTCACCATGTTGACCAGGCTGGTCTGGAACTCCTGACCTCAGGTGATTTGCCCATCTCAGAGTTCTGGGATTATAGGCATGAGTCACCTTGCCCAGCCCAATAATACATTTTTTAACATGAAAATTAGAAGCCAAGATAAGAGCACAAGCATCCTATGAACCTGTATAGGAAAGTATATGCAGATGGGAGACTCATGTTCCTTGTTCCAAAGGCCAAAAATATTGAATATTAAACATGAGATTCTCTCCTCTCCTCAGCCCAGTATGGTCTATGAACAAATGCTATATCTTTTCTATCAGGATGTTTTAAAACAGTCGTATTTTTAAATGATAGTATTTAAAAAATGTCAAAATTAGAGTATTCTAACTATAAACATGTCTTTCCTTATTGTAGAAATTTCAAATATTATCCAAAATAACATAGGTTATATTCTTACATTATGCTAAACAGTAAGCTTAGCACATTACAAACATCATCTTATCCTTATAATTGCCCTACAAAATAGGTAGTACTGTTAGCCCCTCTTTTCAGGAGCACGGAGAGTTTAACTAACTTATTATCAAAGTCCACACAGTTAGTTAGTGACAGAGATAGATTTGAACCCTGGAATCTTCAGGCTAAACACAAACTAGTACCAGACTACACATTTTAAATTCTTATTTTACAGTGTCACTTGTAACTAATATCTATGACCCATAGTAGTTCACAGAATTATTTTGAATTTGCTTTATTTTAATAGGTGTAACATTACTTTAAAAATGTCCACAAATATTCATCTAGCACTGAAAATGTGGCATAGATGCTGATGATAAAATATGTTCTCATGAAGACAGTAACAGGTATTACTCATGATAGAAGTTTTTCTCTTATGGAATAAATGATGAGACACAACTACAGATAAAATGGAGTGCTCCCATTCAGTCCTCTAATTCTAGAGTGCGGCTGAAGGACAGCAGGTCACTTTAAGCTGCAGTGATGTGCATATGTATGGAGAGGAAAGAGTGCAGAGTTCTATACCAGATAACTCTGGCTCAGGAGTCAGATGAGGTATGCCAGGTATGGCATATCCTCAGCATATGCAAAAGAACTGAAATCATAACAACCACTCTTTCAGACCACAGTGCAATAAAAATATAATTCACGACTAAGAAAATACTGACATTCTTCACAGAACTAGAGAAAACTATTTAAAAATTCATGTGGAACCAAAAAATAGCCTGAATAGCCAAAGCAGTCCTAAGCAAAAAGAACAAAGCTGGAGGCATCATGCTATCCAACATCAAGCTATACAACAGGGCTACTGTATCCAATACGGCATGGTACTGGTACAAAAACAGACACATAGACCAGTTAAATAGAATAGAGAAGCCAGAAATAAGGCATCACACCTTCAGCTATCTGATCTTTGACAAACCTGACAAAAAACAAGTAATGGGGAAAAGATTTCCTATTCAATAAATGGTGCCATAATAACTGCCTAGCTATATACAGAAGATTTAAACCAGACCTTTTCCTTATACCATATACAAAAATCAATGACAGATGGATTAAAGATTGCAATGTAAAACCCAAAACTATAAAAACTATGGAAGACAACCTAGGCAATACCATTCAGGACATAGGTATGGGCAAACATTTCATGATGAAGATACCAAAAGGAATTGCAACAAAAACAAAATTTGACAAGGGGGATCTAATTAAATCAAAAGTTTCTGCACTGCAAAAGAAACTACCCACAGAATGAACAGACAACCTACAGAAAGGGAGAAAATTTTTGCAAACTATACATTCAACAAAGATCTAATATCTAGCATCTATAAGGAACTTAAGCAAATAGACAAGAAAAAAAAGAACCCCATCAAAAACTGGGCAAAGGAATGAACAGACACTTTTCAAAAGAAGTTATACATGCAGCCAACAGCATATGAAAAAAGCTCAACATCACTGATCATTAGAGAAATGCAAATCAATACCTCAAATAGATACCATTTCACACCAATCAGAATACTGATAAGGTTGTGGAGAAAAAGGAACATTTATATACTGTTGTATGGTGAGAGCATAAATTAGTTCAACCACTGTGGAAAGCAATATAGCATTTCCTCAAGGAGCTTTTAAAAACAGAAGTATCATTCAACCCAGCAATCGCCTTCCTGGGTATATACCCACAGGAATATAAATCATTCTATTATAAAGACATATGAACATATATGTTCATTGCAGCACTATTCCCAATAGCAAAAACATAGAATCAACCTAAATGCCCATCAATGGCAGACTGGGAAGAAAATGTGGTACATATATACCTTGGAATACCATGCAGCCATAAAAAAGAACAAGATCATATCCTTTGCAGGAACATGGATGGAGCTGGAGGCCATTATCCTTAGCAAACTAACAAGGAACAGAAAATCAAATACCACTTGTTAACACTTATACATGTGAGCTAAATGATGAGAACTCATGGGAACATAGAGGGAAACAGACACTGGAGCCTACCTTAGGGTGAAAGGTGGCTGAAAACAATGCAAATTTATTCTCTTACAGATCTGTAGGTTAGAAATCCACAATCAGTTTCACCAGACTATAAAATCAAGGTACAGGCAGGTCTGTATTTCTCCTGGAGATTCTAAAGGATAATCTGTTTCCTTGTCCTTTCCAGCTTCTAGAGGTGCCTACATTCCTCAACGCATGGTCCCTTCCTCCAACTTAAAGGTGTACCACTCAGCTCTGTTCTGTTCTTACATCTTCTGTCTCCTGCTCTGATCCTTCTGCCTCCCACTTACAAAGACCCCTGTGATTACAATGGGCCTATCTGGGTAATCCAGGAAAATCTCATCTCAATATCCTTAATTTAATTACATCTGTGAAGTCCCTTTTAACATGTAAAGCAAAATTCACAGATTCTGGAGACATAATATATTAGCATCTTTGGGGATGGATATTAGTCAATCTACCAGGAGTATATATCATTTATTACATTCTTTTTGCATATGAGAAAATGTGTAGTAATTATTAATACCACTATATACATTGAGAACAAGAATTCAGAGGCTAAATAACACAAACTCACAAAACTGAAAAGTGGGCCCCAACATCAAACATAGTGTTTCTAACCTTAAGTCTGTTTTGACTACACAATTCTGCTCCCAAAGTAGAAAAAAAAAAATAAAGGAAGGACTCTCCACTTAAGGGTAGATTTTGTTATTTCCTTGGGTTAAAAATATTTACTAAATATTTACTGAATGGCTAACTGTATGTAAGATCCAATTTTAGTTTCCAGGAATAATATCTTCTCATATATTTAAATACCTATGATTTCTAAATGTATATATACAGCACTGACCAAATTTAGCTACCTTATTAACATCCGCAGTCTCATTTTCTATAAACTTTTCCAGTGTGCCAAGTCTGAAACTGAACTCTTGATTTGTTCCTACAAATGTTCATCCCCCATTTCACCACCTGAGGAAATGGTCTCACTGTACTCCTGTCCCTCACCACCCACAGCTAATCTATAATTGAATACCTTAAATTTTGTCCCCCAAATATATCTGAATTCCATCTACTTCTCTTTATTTGCACTGCCTCCAGACTCCTAATTAGTATCTTCATTTTCATTCTTGTATCGCCTCAATCCAACCTCCATACATAAACTAGCATGATCTATTTAGAATATAAATGAGATTATGTCAATTCCATGTCAAATATTTCAGTAACTACCTAGAACACTTATAATACAATTCAAACTTTTCTTGCTATAGTGGATAACCATATAATATGTTCTGTTTAGGACTTTTCTGTGCCTGTTAACTTGGCATAACTAGTAATAGAGTCTCCTTTCAACCCTAAAATTATTCCATTTGGATGATAAGTCTCAGTCAGCACATCTGTAGGGACCTGTGTGGTCTTTCTTTTGCCTAAGTCTTATTCTCATAGCTGAAGTCTTCTCCTTCAGGACTCAGTGGTGTCTTCCCTTAAGTCTCCCTAGTAGTTAGTTTTCTTTAAAATCTGAACCACAGTATTCAATCCTATGATTAATTTTTTCATTTGTTGAATGTCTGTTCAATCCATTAGGGTGCACAAAGAGAACCAGGCCCAGGCCTGTGTGTGTTGTTTACTCTTATATATATCTATATATACATGTATTTCAGTCAGCATCGTATCTGAAACATGATAAAAGCCCACCAGTATCTGTTGAAGATTAATGACTAAATAAGCTTATTATAGGCAGAGAGATAGTAAATGCATAGTGTAACATTAACATAATATAAATGTGTTCAATATATCAACTACCAAAATTAATACAAAAAAGAAAGTAGTTACTTCTGCTTGCAGAGAAGAGTTGACTAGAAAAGACTCCATAAATGGAGGATGCCTAAGCAGGGTTGATGGGCAAATAAGATCATGCAGTGTGAATTAAGAAGCCAAGAGAAGACTTCTAAGCTTAGGGGATGGCATTTGCAAAGGCAAAAAGGTATAAAACTGTGTGATTATTCAGGGAACTCCCAAGTAGTTTCTCTTATTAGAGTGTACAATGTTGTATAAATGATACATTAATAACACAAATCTTAAGGATGAAACCTAAATTGTGGCAAGCACAGCAGAAAATACAGAGAGAGCTAAAAATCTGAAGCTTGGCGTTTTTTTTTTTTTTTTGAGACAGGGTTTCGCTCTTGTTGCCCAAGATGGAGTGCAATAACACGATCACACGATCTCAGCTCACCACAACCTCCACCTCCCGAATTCAGGCGATTCTCCTGCCTCAGCCTCCTGAGTAGCTGGGATTACAGGCATCTACCACCACACCCAGCTAATTTTGTATTTTAAGTAGAGATGGGTTTCTCCATGTTGGTCAGGCTGGTCTCGAACTCCTGACCTCAGGTGATCCACCCACCTCGGCCTCCCAAAATGCTGGGATTACAGGCCTGAGCCACTGCGCCCAGCCTGAAGCTTAGCTTTCTTTTTATTTACAGTTCTAAGATGATTTGAGAAATTCTATTTCATATTTAACTCACCTTAAAAATTATAGACATTCTCAGATAAATCAGTTTCTGAAGTGTTATATTTCAAACTCTATTACCATAAAGAATACTCACAGTTGCAGTTATTACATAAGCAGGTGATATTAAATAATATCACCTACATAGTTTTCTTGTCAATAATATATAAAGCTAAGCTGAGCTTTTCTGTCAAATAAATTTTGGGGTTTAAATTTTAAGGATTATGTCAAATTTCTTTTTCTATAATATGCTTTAATTAATTATTAAATTATTAAAAAACAGGCCAAAATCACTATGTTATCATTTTGGCATTTATACTGTACAAATGGATAGATAAAAATATCTATAGAATCTATAAGACTTCGAGTCATATTTTGATGTAACTGAAAGTTGACGTAAGTAAAACTTATCATTGATCTATTTCTGTAGAAATAGAATATTACCAAGAAAGACATTTGGTATAGATAATCATAAATAGTTGCTTTGAACATTTAGAATGTACACTGGAAGTTGCACACTAGCAGACTGCATGACAAAAATGCTTTGCTTAGACCCCAAAGTGTTTCGAAAATTGACTTAAGATTTAAATTTGGGAAATCACAAAAATCCAGAATTCTGGCCACTCTTAAAAAAATTTAAAGATCAGATAACTAGCAATATTCCACAAATCACAGTCCTCTAGAAAGTAGCAGATGTTCTCTAGTTAACCACAGAGCCACCTTCGCCATCACCCTATACCACTTCCCTTATATATGTGACATGCCTGAGCCTTTGTGTGAAGCAAAACTCCCAATCATTAAAGACTAATTGAAAATCATCAAAAATGCTCAGAATGTATTTAGACTTTGCTCATTTGTAATACTGAGAATTAAACATACAGGCTACTTTTAAAAATTGTCTAAATATGAAAAAATTCAGACATTCAACCCTTTGTTTCTTGGATTTTATTTGCTAACTAGACTATACCAAAACAAATAAGCCCAAACACACCCAGAATAACAATTCTTCCCCCTGACTAGCAAGCTATTTATTTTGGCATCTAGTCAATACAATAAGAATGGTACAGTACAATAATCAAAAATATATATCATGCATTTAATCTGTGGTTTACCTAAAAGTGCCTCTCTGTTATGTATCTTTCAATGTAGCAAATATACTTATTTTATTTAAATGAGAAGCCTTGACATGTTTTCAATATTAAAACTGTTCCAGGTTAGGAAATATTAACCTAGAAACGTCATTTCCATAGAAATAACGGACACTTACCTTAGCTATCTGGACACACCAGTTAAGCAGCAGTTGTGATCCGATGTTATCCTTGTGCTCATGGACATACTCCAACAGGCAGCCATGGGGCATAAGCTGAGTAACCAACTGGATGGTTGGGCTTAGACACACACCCAACAACCGAACTAGGTGTGGATGATCCATACTTGCCATGATCAGAGCTTCCTATAAGAAAAAAATGCAATACCATCATTTCAACTCAAATTTTCTTACATTTAGAGTTACTTGCACCATACTAATGATGCTGATGATTTTTAAAATGTACTCTTACTCAATGGAATCAATCAAAATGAAAATATAATGTTACAGTTACTCTATCTTTAAAGTGATTTAATTCAATAAAATTAAATAAAAAACAAAGTCCTTACATGTATTAACATGGAAGCTGTTATTCAATAACTGCCTATAAAATTGATAGCAGTATTTTCTCCTTTGTAATATGAGCAATATTATATTTTATTTATTGCCAAGTAAGTCAAAATGAATTCCAACTTATACTATGGATTTTCAACATTTGACCTTTGCTCTAAATGTACAATAATCAATACAAATTTAGTTAGTTGCAAGTAGAGTGAGGGAGCTGAACTTTGAAGTCACCCATTATTGGTGTAGAGTTGGACAGTTTACAGTGGTGTCATGAATAAATCGTAAATATGTAAATGTAGATAATTACAAGTAATATGTCTATTGTCAATATATATAAAATAATAAACATTTTAATAAGACATTTTGTTCCATAATTTTATCTTTCCTCAAATTTATTTCATTTTCAAAATTATAAGTGTTGTCTTATTCATAGATTCATAAAATTTGAGAGCCAAGACTATAAAAATTTGACTACTCCAACTTTTATATTTCATAAAATGGGAAAACTGAGTTATAATTTTGCATCAGAATCATAAACGCACCACTGCCTAATGGGAATAAAAGTGGACATATGATGGTTTTTTAGTGCATTTCAGTTAGCTTCTAATAAAAAGTTATTAGGAGAGTCTTTATTGTAATTTGAAACAGATATAACCATAAAATAAATATGGTTTATTTATTTTTTGTGCTTTGATATGTGCTTTTATATTATGAAAATAAATAAAATATTGTTCACTTGTATGAAAACAAAATATTATCTCGTATGAAAACAATAGTAAATTTTTGCTTTTAAGAAGCTACGTAATATCACCTACATACTATTCTTGTCAATAATATTTAATTTGAATCTAATCATAAGTAAAAAATTCAGACAAATACATATTGTAGAATATTCTGCAAAGAAACTGGCCTGTACAGCCAGACATATTGGCTCACACCTGTAATCCCAGCACTTTAGGAGTCCAAGGTGGGCAGATCACCTGAAGTCAGGAGTTCGAGACCAGCCTCACTAACATGGTGAAATCCCATCTCTACTAAGAATACAAAAATTAACCAGGCATAGTGATGGGCACCTGTAATTCCAGCTACTTGGATGGCTGAGGCAGGAGAATCGTTTGAACCTGGGAGCTGGAGGTTGCAGTGAACTGAGATCATGCCAGTGCACTCCAGCCTGGGCAACGGAGAGAGACTCCATCTCAAAAAAAAAAAAAAAAAAAAGAAAGAAACTGGCCTGTACTTATTTAAAATGTCAATATTAGGAACAATGTAAAAGAAGGATATGATTTTCAAACTAACATTTATTACAGAAATAGGCCAATGCTGCATTTTTGGCTCTTAGATAAAAAAATATATAAAACATATTGGGACAATTGAGGAAATCTAAATAGTGACTATATATTATGTAATATTGTATCAGTGTTACATATTTTAGAGTGATAATGGTATTGCAGCTATGTAAAATAGTATTCTTTGATCTCAGAAGATTCTGAAATCTTTATGAAGTATCTTGTGCCTGCAATTTATTTTCAAATACTTTACTCAGAGACAGAGCGAGAGAGAGAGAAGATATATGTATATGTATCTATGTTTTCAATGTGTGTATACACATATATACACACAAATATTTGCATATACACCTAGAGAGGGTAATATGTATATGGCAATTGATTATCAATTGGTTTATCTAGATGAAGGTACACTGTTCATTGTACTACTCTTGAACATTTTCTATAACTTTGAAAAATTTCAAAATAAAAAATTCAGGACATAATTTATATTGAATTTCTGTTTAAGATGGCATGGCAGATTGAATACACAAATTACTTCCCTTTCCTCTCAATTTCACTATACTGACAAAAAAATTAATTTTAAAAGGCAGACACCAACAATCATAGAAAGGAGACAATAAAGATAGAATAGTAAAAGTAGGAGTGGCTCATTAGTGCTAGCTGACCTGGTAAACATAAGAAATCTGAAGCCTAATTTAATGTGGGGAAACTGAGAAGCAATCCAGTAATGTGTAATACCAAAGGCTGAGTAGTGGTAGCAGTGTTACAAACCTCCTTAAATGGAGCAAGAAGAACTGGTTTCAAGCAGGATTGCTTCAAAGTACATTTAGGAAATACTTAGACTATAAATCTCCTTCTTCCCTTCACCCTTAGGAAATCTTAAACTTAAAGAACTATGGACTGTGGATATCAGGCAAAATGGAAAGAATAGTATTCTGGAGAAAAGAGAAGTATCAACTAAATTTATGTATAATAAAAATATGGACCATTCTTCCATTCCATCTCCCAAATAGATGGAATTCAAAATTCTCAAAGTTTTGTTTAAACCTAGAATTTTATATTCAGCAGCATTTCAACCAAGTGAATGCATACAACACACATGTTCAGACAAACCAAATCTTAATACATTTACCTTCCGTATTTCGTTTCTTTGTAAATGTGCTCATAAAAAAGGGAGGGGGTGTTAGAAGAGTACATTAAATCAAGGAAACAAACAACAATCATAAGATATAGAAACACAAAAAAAAAATACAGTGAAAAATTTTCTAGAATGAAAGCTATACAACAAAGGGAAAGAGCAGCTGGCCAAGACTGGAACAGAACAAATGGCTCTGAGAAAGGTGATCCAAGAAGAAGGAATTGATAGAATGCCTGATGAACTTAAAATATATTAAGAAAATAATTATTTTTCTCATAGGAGTTGAAGGTCATATTAGTGACAGATATACAGAACACTAAGCTAAAGTTAAAAAGAAATTAATCTGAGATAAAACAGAAAGATATATACAAGAAAGACTCAGAAAGGTGAGGAGCTGAGAGGGGAGTGGATGATGAGAGATTGCTCAGTGGGTACAATGTATGCTATCTGAATGGTGGATACACTAAAAGTCTTGACTTCCCTATTATGCAATCTACGTATGTAACAAAATCATACTTGTACTTCATAAATTAATACAAATAAATAAAAAGAAAATCATGGGAATAGTTACATAATAGCATAAAAAGGAAACACTGATATAATCAGAAATCATATAACTGTTGGAAGATGGGGGGACAGTGGATGCCCTTTTGAAAGGTGGTGATGGGAATGCAGTGAAAGGTACATAACCATTGCTGGTTGCAAAAAGTTAGCAGATGATACATATGCTAAAAAGAAAAACTAAGACTTCACAGTATAAGCATATTATTTAAATGTATAGAGTTAAGTAAAAGAAGAAATTTCCGAAACTTTGAAAGTGATTGATTTGGGCAGTGGAAAACAGGTGGATGGAAAGGACAGCAGGGTAGCTACCAGGCTGCATTTCACCATTAGTCTTTTGAAAATATTTGACTTTCTTATGATTAATTTAAAGCTACTTGGGAGGACATTATCCCCTTTAGCCACCCCTACTATTTTACCGCTGTTGAGTTCAGCTGAGCCTTATAAGAGTTATTCACAAATAGGCAGTGTCTGATGGGGTATGTGGACTTCCCAGATCCAGCCAAGCATTTATTGTGAGATCTAACATTTTATTTTTTCAGTAAGGAAGAGTGGGGAGGCATGGGAACATGCCTGGAGAAAGGAATGATAGCAGACCAAACAAAAGAAATAAGCTGGTAAAACGCTGTCACTCTCCCTCAAAGGACTTTTTGTTTCTGAGGCTTGGTGGCAAAGCAGAAATCATTGTTTTTCAGATACCTTCCAAGTAGAAAAGGTACTTTAATTCTCTCTTTTCTTGGTGCCCCAGGAAACCAGAAGAGTCACAGAACAGAGAACTCGTTTCTATGTTTTCTTGCTGAGCCCACCAGGACTGCAACATGGCGAGGGCTGGAAGTTCCAGAAGCACTGTGAGGCATCATGCCTAGCAAGGACTTCAGCATCCTCATGTGGTCCCAGTCCACAGTAACAGGGGTGTGACCTCTCCAATGGCTCAGAGAGAAGAGAACTCAACATAGGGACCAGAACTGGTAAGAAAGGTCACTGTAGATGCCACAGGGAGACTGCAGCTTGAAGACCGGTTTATAGGTAAACAGGAGACACCCAAAAAGTTTCCAAAATATTTGTGGAGACTTCTTTGGGGGCCAGGGTTTTGCACAGTCAGCAAAGCCAGAAATCTGTGTTATTACTATTTATGTGGCCTCATTTGGATTCATGAGGTGAAAACATTTGGTTTTACTTCTTGTCTATCTCAGAAAACATTTGAAATAAAACACAGCAATGTAATTATAAAGAGAGTATGGATGAAAATGTTAGCCAACTTAAATGACTTATTATTTAATCTAGTATTAACTGTATTTGCAGTATAAACCAGAAGGTTCTTTCACTGAATGATAACACGTACATGTATAAACATACACATGACAACGAATCAGCAAAACATCTAATTAGATTAAATCACTAATTTAATTATATATTTAATTATGTATTAAGTTAGATAATTATATATTAAATATTAGAAATCAAATTAAATACTTATGTTATTTCTTTTTTGGTGGCTCTCAATGTTTTGTGTACGTGAAAGTCACCTAGGTTTACAGTTACAAGTGTGGCCCCACTCCCAGATACTCAGGTTTAGAAGCAGATCTTAGGAATCAGCATTTGTGGCAAGCTCCCTTGGTAAAGGAACTTAGGAAATATAAAATGTTGAGAGTCTCCAGCACATCTTGATGTCTCCATCAAATGTGTGTTTCTATAATCCATTGCAAAAGCACTAACATGTAATGATTATTTGATCCTTATTATAATCCCTGAATATAGTTTAAACAGGTAATCATAGTTCAAACAGGTAATAATTCTCAGCTGCAAAATGAGGAAACCGAAACTCAATGAGATTACCAGCCCAGGTCATATGACTCATTAGTAGCAGGATCAGTAAAAACTCAGGACTTTTATTCTGACCGTAGTGTTATATTAAAATTATTGTATTTTTTACTTCACTTTCATCAGCACATTACAGTGTCGATATTTATCTTTTTAGCAAGGCAGTCCCAAACACTTCACATTAGCCCTACCTGCACGAATTGGGTCAAATTATCCTTTGCTTCTTGAGGTGCAACAAAAAACAATGCATTTGTGCTTCCAGGTAAACTGCCACCACTTTACAATATGTTTTCAGAAGAAGCCAAATAAAACATTTTTCTCTGATTTACTGAGGGCAGTATTTGATATATGTTATGTACTAAGGTAAAGAGAATGATAACATTTAAGGTAGAAGAAAGATTTTTGAGGTTATTTTTGCATTTGAAAAGTTTACATTAAGGGATATAAAAAAGTCACATGGAAGTTCTTTTAAAAATCTATTAGTAAGTCCTGGCAAAAAAGCTGGGTTTGTATTAAGAAAAATTGCTCATCACACTAAAAAGAGTATTTGAAACCAAATTGCAGACTATTTGCATAATAGTTCTCTTTTTCTGAAAAAAGAAAAATGAACAAGACACTAATTGTAGGTTGCATTTTTTTTTCATAAAGGAAATAGCAGATGGCTGTTTTGGAGGATAGGAGAGTAGATAAAGAAAAGGGAATGTGAATTTATTTAGAAGGATGAGTGAGATAAAAAGGGGAAAAAGTCCCAATATTTTAATCATGGAGTGTCAGATTTCAATAAATTACTCTGTGTTAAATTTATTGCCCTCTGTTACCTGTCTTTGTGTGGGACCTATGGAGGCAATTTTGGAATCTTTGCTGCTGTCACTAGAAAATCTCGCTGAAGACCATGGGAATAAATATAACCTGACAGGGACATCATCTATCTTTCCAGAAAAAATTAATCTGTCTTTATTTCCCCTTTGCTTTACAACATTTTTTATTCTTGTAGGTAAATTTAAGGGTTTTCTCATTGACAGAAGGGAAGAATGTAATAGGTGCTATAGTAAAAATTCTAAAACAAAAATATTTTTTTATAATGAAGTCTGGTGTGAATAAGGACTTTTTAAAAAACCATCAGGGGACTTACCAAGGTATAGATAAAAAAGCTCTGAAGCATGTATTTCAATAGTGTCTAGCCACATGTTATCTGTATTTCTATTTCAGACTGAAGAGAAAACATTTTTGTACAATAATGAGTGATACTATTTTTTGCATTAAGCTACCATTTTGCACAACCACCAGATATTTATATCTTGCCACTTTAATTTGTTTTCTCATATTGTTTAGTCGTTTCACAAAGATAAAGGGGAAGAAAAAACCATATTGCCAGTGAAAACTTATAGGCTATTCTGTTTTTAAAAATGTTAAGTTCAGCTAAAATCTGTTTCATTATATCTATGGACCATTAATGCAATACCCTCCAGCTGAAAACCAGGAAAATCTCATTGTATCGGAGATAGGGAAGATAAAAGGAGAGATAGAGGAAAAGAAAAGATAGACAATTAATGCAGACATATAAAACACGCTTCATGCAACCATCAGCAGATTTGTGAGTTCCTGAAAGAAATGCTGCCCCTAAAGACAGTGAGAGTGTTAGTGATGGAGAACGCAAAGAAGATAATGATGGCCACAATGATGAAAAATGAAATAAAATTACTGGTCCATAATAATTTTTGTACTAACTTGCTTTGCTGCAGATGGTACGAAGATAATAAAATGAAATCTGCATCTGTTCCTTCATGTCTAGAATAAATTATAATTTATTTGGGTAAATAGGTGAGCAGGAATTAGAGAGGATGAATTAATATGCCATCAGTTTAAGTTTGCCCACATTGCTCAGAAGCCTTACCACTCCCTTCCAATCCTTGGTATCATTTTTGTGGACTTCAACTGTCAGATTAGGACTCTTCTAAACTTTGAAGTCAGCACATTTTCATCTTCATTCTACATCATTCACCCATTGGGTCTCCATATGTTAGATTTAGTCACTAACACTGCTGCACAGTGAAGACCTTTTCAAGAAGTCTATATTGTGAAAGAATTCTACTTTCTGTTTTCCTTCTTTTTTCTTCCACTTCGGATTACACTGAATTTCCATCCTCATTATATTTTCCTATTCCTTTAGTTTCACATTACTTCACTTAAAAATATTTATTGAGACCTTGCTATGTGTCTGGCACTGTGATTGAAGTTGTGTCTACAAAATCATCTCCAGCCTCAGGCAGCTTTCATTCTACTTGGAGAGGCAACTAGTAAATAGGAAAACCAAATAAACATAAAACAGATGCATAAATATTTTTAAATTATATTAAGGAGTATCACAAAAATAAACAGAGTTTTGGGATAGATAATAAAACGGTGGCTGCAGCGGTACTTTAAGGGGATCCAGGAAATGTATCCTGAGGTCAGATCAGATTTATGAGAAAAAGTTATATATACAAATACTTGGAAAGTTCATTCAAGGAAAAGCATGATCAAAGAGTCTGGCATATTTTGGAAGCTCTGAGAAGGCTCATGTGCTTGGAATTTAGCAAGGACTATAATGGCATGAGATGAGATTGAAAAGGTGGGTAGGGGCCAAGTCATGTGGGGCCTTGTAGTCAAAAAGGATTTAAGTCTTAAATCCTTAAGAAGACTGGATTTGCTCATAAATCTTTTAAAGCCTGGTTTCTGTTATACTTCATTTACTTCTATCATAGCCTGATTATCAACTATTACAATAAAGTGCTTGCCAATATCATATAATTTTCTTCCCCTTGATGTTCCCATTTTGCTTGCTGTTTGGCTGAAGGTAATTTCCCCCATCACCATTCTCAAACTTTCAAATGTTGTTAGAGAAAGGCACAGATTCATGAGATTTCGCCTAAATTTCCTGATTTGATCCTCCAAAAATAGCTCACTTTTAGTTTTTAAAAATTATTTAATTACTGTGCTTTTTATTTTATTTTTGAGACAGAATTTCACTCTGTTGCCCAGGCTGGAGTGCAGTGGTGCAATCTTGGGTCACTGCAGGTTCTGCCTCCCAGGTTCAAGCGATTCTCCGCCTCAGCCTCCCAAGTAACTGGGATTACAGGCGCCTGCCATACACATGGTTAATTTTTGCCTTTTTTTTTCTTTTTAGTAGAGATGAGGTTTCACCATGTTGGCCAAGCTGGTCTCAAACTCCTGACCTCAAGTGATCGACCCACCTCGGCCTCTCAAAGTGCTGGGGTTATAGGCGTGAGCCATTGCGCCAGGCCTGTTTTAGTTTTTAATTTCTTATTGATGCTTAATTACACTTACTATGGCTTCTACCTCTGGGCAGGGAAAAAATAAAGCTTTCTACCTTTCTTAATATTTACTCTGTGAAATGTACTTTTGACATTATTTTATCCTGTTTTACTGAATCATTTTATCATTTATCTCTAGAACAACTTCATCTTCACTGTACTTAACATCTTCACTGAACCTACAAGAATATACATGTATCCCATATTCCAAAAATGAAATTTCCTTCAATTTTGCCCTATCTCTAGAGATACTTGCCAGTCCTACTTTAGCTATTTCTTCATTTTAGCCTCTTTTGTGCCTTTGAGATCTGACTTTTCTGCCACTTTTCTAAATTCTTACCCTCAGATTACTCTGGAAAATATCATCAAATACTTCCTTTTCACAAAGTTAACATGTTTGTTCTCTCAGTACATTTCCCCAGCCTGCATTGTTTTATCTCACTGACCATCCTTCTTCTTCAAAATCCTTCTTTGGCTGATGTCAGTACTTAATTCTATCCTGATTTTTCACTCTCTGAGTAGTCTTCTATTTTATTTATTTATTTATTTGTTTATTTATTTGAGACAGAATCTCACTCTTTTGCCAGGCTGGAGTGCAGTGGCACAATCTGGGCTCGCTGCAACCTGGAGTGCAATGGTGCAATCTTGGGTCACTGCAAGTTCTGCCTCCTAGGTTCAAGCTATTCTCCCGCCTCAGCCTCCTGAGTAGGTGGAACTACAGTCTCATCCCTTCAACCCTTCAATGTAGACATGCTACCCAGGCTTTGGCTGTACTTTGTTTTGCTTTGCTACAGTCTCTTGCTCCCTTATAGATTTGTTCTCCAACCTCCTAGAGATAAAAATATTTTCCAACTTTATCAAATATGACAGAGTTGTCAAAAACAAATGGAATTGATTGCAAAGTTTTTGTGGTTTGTCATGGTTTGATTTACTTTGAAGCAATGTAAACAGCAGGACATTTTTTCTCTCAAGATGAAAAATAAAATCCATTATCATCATGTCCAAAATATCTACGCCCTTCCAAACATGAGAATTATGCTATGTGCATATTTCAAGTTTTCTCTTCCACTCCCATAATTTCAATTGTCATTTCTGAGTAGAAACTAATAGGCTTATCTATAATATAACTATACAAAATCATATTATAACATCTATCCTATTTTATTAGAATTGTCTGTGAAATGTCTGGCATCTCTTTTTTTCTCTGAAAGCAGTAATGTGAGTCAGTCATATTCACTGGTTTCTCAGTGAATCCTTGTTGAATATATGGCTTATAAGAAGAACACAATACCATTTTATGAATAAATGAACAAAATCTGTATTATATCCTCCCCTTCCCCATTTACTCCATTCTAGGAATCAACTCATGTTTCAATGCCTTCTTGTCACCTTAAAATAGATACAACTGATTTCAAAGATTAAAAAAAAAACATGGTAAATAATTTCCCCATATGAGCTTGCTTGCCTGCTTTGCCTTACAATTTTTTTTTAATTGCAAAAACATTTCCTAATTCAGTTTTAAAATCTTGGATTTATACTTGGCATTTGTATTTCTATTTTTTCCGTTCCACTTTATATCTGATAATTTTCCAAGTCCTATTAATTGCTTATCCCAGTGTAGTTCAAATCTACATCATTCTGTGTCTTTTCATTCTGACTCCTATTTAAGTTCAGGCTCATATCACTACTGTAAAAAGATCACTTTTTTTTTTTTTTTTTTTTTTTTTTTTTTTTTTTTTTTTTTTTTTTTTTTTTGAGACAGAGTCTCACTCCGTCACCAGGTGCTAGGCTGGAGTGCAGTGGCGTGACCTCGGCTCACTGCAACCTCCGCCTCCCGGGTTCAAGCAATTCTCCTGCCTCAACCTCCCGAGTAGCTGGGACTACAGGCGCACGCCACCACGCCCAGCTAATTTTTTTGTATTTTTAGTAGAGACGGAGTTTCACCATGTTGGCCAGGATGGTCTCGATCTCTTGACCTCCTGATCTGCCTGCCTCGGTCTCTCAAAGTGCTAGGATTACAGGCATGAGCCACCGCGCTCAGCCTCTTTTTTTTTTTTATTAACACAGTCTGTTTATGCTACAAACATACAAAATATCAGTGGCATTTTTTGATTGACAACATAGAGAATCTTAACATTGCATATACTCAATAAACACATGTGGAATTAAATTTTATATTGTGAAAATTATAATAAATTTTAGTATAAAGAAGTTTAGACTATATTTCCAGCTATGACACTAATAATCTCTGACATTGGCCTGTATATTTTTCTTTGTCCCTCCAGCTCCATTCTCCACCATTTTCTACCAATATTCACCCTGCCATCTGCTCAGTGAGACTGACCCAAATGGATGATGACAACAGGCTATGACGTCCCCTGGCTTTCATTTGGGTTCAGCCAGTGCAAAGCAGTAGCACAATACTGAATTAAGAAGAGAGTGACTTTGGTATTTATCCCCTTTCCTCACTTTCCTGCAACCCTTTATTTAGTGAGGGCCACAGCTGCTGTCAACTCAGGGTAACCTTCCTCTGGCTTCTTCAAGCCTAGAAATGCTGTTACTCATCTTCAAGTACTTCAACAAACCCTGTTGCTATTACTTAATCCTACCCTTACTTTTAGAAAGACCCTTTTGCTAAACTCTCTTCAACTTTAACTTAGTATGCCATGTGTTTCCTTTAACTTAGTATGCCATGTGTTTCCTGCTGGGATCATACTAATGCAGTCATCTTGAACAAGGCACATGACAACATTTATCTGTAAAATCACAGATATGGTCACTGATGGCAAAGACGTGGCTTGCATGCTAACAACACTCCCCTCCTCCTGCCCATGAAAGATACTGCTAATCAATCATTATGTGGTAGGATGATCAATAATTGAGTGGAAGGCTTATGATGGCTCTCAGAATATTCCCACATCTTAATGTGGGAATTCCCTGAGGTGAATATTATCTTATTTGGGAAAAGGTTTGTGCAGATATGATTAAATTAAGGATTTGTGTTTAGCGGACCTTCCTTGATCGTTCAGGTAGGTTCTAAACGGCACCATAAATATCCTTATAAAAGAGAGGCAGAAGAAGATTAGACACAGGCACAAAGAGGAAAAGGCAATGTGAAGAAGAAGTCAGAAATTAGAGTGATGCCCCCACAAGCCAGCAGCAGCTGGAGGAGGCAAGGAAAACATTTTTCCCTAGAGCTTCTGGAGGGAGTGCAGTCCTACCAACATCTTGATTTCAAATGTCTAGCCTCCAGAACTGTGAGATAACATATTTCTGTTATTGTAAGTCACCAGGTTTCAGTTAAATTGTATCAGAAGCTACAGGAAACAAATACAATTACTGTATTCTTTCCTGCCTGGACTGGATGAGGACTCATAACACTTAGTGCTTGAGACACTCAGTGCTTTAAGCAACAAGAACCAATTTATTGCGAGGGGAAGGCAAGCTTAAGTAGTGTTGCCTTGATTTTTTTCACATATTTTAAAAACTAATGTTGTTACCAAATCTTTAGTTTGGATATGGTATGTTAGTCTAATCTACATGATGAGATACTTTTAATTCATTTAGTAAGTAACATATATATGTAATTGCTAAATGATACACTACAAGCAAAGAGCTTATCACAGTGCCTAGTAGACACTTAAAATGTTGGCTATTATTATTTTTATTAAACCAATTATATCTAAAGGGAATAAAATCGTTAAGCAGTAAGGCATGGCTGAATCTGGAAAAAAAGCTGCAGCTTCAGGGTGAGTGGTCACTTTGATCTTTTTAAGTCTGGTGGGGGCATTAAGCATGCAAGACAGGAAAACTGACAGAAAAACAGTTTTGCCATCTGCACTTCATCAGCTATTCTTTTCCTAGTTAAGCCCAGAGAGAGCTAGCAGTATCTCTTTCCATCTTCAACATATAATCATTAAGAGTTAAAAGACGGCTAAAGTAGATTTGAGGGTTGTAAGAGAACTTCAAAGACTACATAAATTTGTTTTTTAACAAAAAGTAATCACAATAACACTAATAATAGTCAATCACAATATGGAACAAATAGATAATAGAGGTTGGGATCCCAATGAATTCATGTAGTTAAGGCACAGACAGTTTAGAGTTTACTTATTAATCTTAGCAATGTTACATAAAGAGAAACAAAAAAGTGTCTGCCAATAACATTTCAGAATTGATGTGAAAAATTCTTAGCAAGCTCCAACATGGAGCTTCTCATGAAGAGGACACTGTAATGTGCTATAAAGAAGGAAAACACAAACATACTAGAAATAAAATAAATCATTCCAGGCTGTAGATACTACCACTAGGGAGAAAGGAATACTTAGTAACATTCACTTTTCTTTCTCCATATGAAAACAATTTTCTAGAGAGATTATTAAACCTGCCATTTGGTTTACTTGCAGCTTTATTTAGTTCACCTGTAGTTTTCTAATTCTTAATAACCATACTTGTGGTCCCTTTGAAGTCACATATTAAATAATTCTATCAGAGCATAACAAATGCTACTTCTTGAATTGTGTCAGCACAATGCTGTTGATTTACACTCGAACTCATTGAGTTCCCAGGACAATCTTGTCCAGTGTAAATTATAGTATGTCAATTTACTGACAGTGGGACACATTTAAAAGAGATTAACAATTTGCCACGATTCTGAAGTTCTCAAGTAGCCAATCTGAGATTTGAATCCAGTTCTCATTGCATCCAGTGCCAAGTCTCTTTCCACCATGTTTTCTTTGCAGGAGCTATTGAGGTCAGTTAGGTAACTAGATAGACCTAGCAGATTTTGTGGTCATTATACTGGTGTCCATAGGAATGATCAATGTTAGATTAATCAGTCAACGAAATCTTGATGAAGTAACATTCTAACAGGTATTAACTAACCTTTTTTGGTATATATCAAATTAGCACAACTTATCCTCACTCAATTAATGTTCCAATAATAAAATGCTAAATAGCCTGTTCAGAAGGTACTAAGACTACTCACGTCTTTATTCTCAGTTGTGATCGGGAGAATTTGAATGTAAAATTGCTGAATCAAAATTTTTAAAATTTAAAATTAACTTCAAATAGAGTAGATTTTAGTAAATTTGTTAATAATTTTTATTTAATCACTTAAAGCTTTATTGTTTACTATTTTGTATAACTTGGGAAATTAGTATGCATTAGTTTTCCTGAATACTGCACCTTGTTTAAAGGAAGACATCTACTCTGCTTTTAATCTGCAAGAATAATCTCAGTTAATTAATGACATTTATATTAAAGGCATTTAATAAGCACCAACTCAACAAAATTAGGAAAATCCTCCCTTTATACTTAATAAACTATATCAAACATACCTCTGGTAAAGGAGCAGGCAGAATTGTGTCATTCTGACTCTTTCAAGATAAAACAGTAAGTGATATTAATTAAGTTTTCCATTTTTCTCTCACTGGCTTCATGCTTATTGAGGATAATTTATATGTAGAAATCATTTTCCTATTATTCACATATTTTCATCTCCTCTACTTTTATAATGAACTTAATTATTACCATCATATATATTAAATTTGAAACCATGATTAATATGTAAGTTTTTATATTAAATATTCATGTTAGTGTTGTTTTAATATTCTACACTGATCCTGATGTCAAGGGCATCCTGTTGGAGGTAATCACAATGAGTATAAACCTGCATTAATGTTATTTATTATTTTATGTTTTTAATATAGCAGCAGTAAATAATATTACCACCTACTCAGGCAAAAGGGGTCATAATAAACCCTGAAAGAAAATACATGGTGGCACAAAAGACCCCTACTGCTAATGCCTTTATTTCAGGAGGCTGATTCAAAGGAATATGTGGCTTTCTGTCTAGACACACACTGTGAGGGGGTGAGCATGTGGCAGTGGAAAAAGGACTACCTCATAAAACATCTCTGCAAGAGGGCATCTAATTCTGATCTAGTACTTGAAAACAGCCACTGAAAATTAACCAATACTTTAGAAATGGCATGGCATCTGGATTTCCATAATGCCTGTCCTAGGAAAGGTCAATTAATTGCCATTATATTTATCATCAGCAACTTCAAAGAGTAGTGCAGGGTGCTATTATAATTATTTTCTTGTATGTTACCTTATTAATAATTGTATTGACTTTGGGAGTGTTTGCAGGAAATAACTCGCCATCTTTCATTCATTAATTCATTAACTTATTCCCGGTATTGGCTGAGGACTACTCTATACACTCTACAAGGTACAATTATTAAAAAGACACATATTCTACTCTGAAATAGCCAATATTTTAGGATAAGTCTTTAAGATTTAGTATAAAAAGTTATAAACAGTAATTATAATAATTATAAATTTATGATATAAATTTCCTATAATAACTCTTTGAAGAGAGAAATTACCTTCTAACTTAAAAAACAGAATGCAAGTAAACAAAAAGCTGTGTTTAGAAGAAAAATAAGAATATAGATATTTACATGTGGGAAGAACATTGAAAGCAAAAAGATAACACTGGCAGGGCTGTGTATGATGAGAAAGGGATGTAGATGCTACAAATTCTTTCCAGAGTCTTCCTTTGTTTTAATAGTTGTGTGATATAAAGCAAGTTATTCACTCTATCAAAACATCAATCTGAGGTTGCTCAGATATATAATGGAGACTATAATGCCTGTCTTGTTAAAACAATAATTTCAGGTAATATATCTGAATGAGTCTAGCACAGTGTTGATATATAACAGTTGTCCAATATAATTAGTTTCCTTTGCTTCTAAAATTAAGAAAATGGAAAAGTGTGGCATGCATGGGGAATACAAATAGATCAGCTTCAGTGAAGCATATGGTACATGACAGAACACAGTAAGAAACAAGATGGAAAAGGCAGGTTGGTACTAGGGCTTGGAGGAGTTTGACTGAAAGGCTGGCATTTGGATTTTATTATAAGTAAAATGGGGTTTCCTATTTCTGCTCTTTTTTCAATCTTCCATAAATAACAGAGAATCGAGTACTTTGTCTTGTGGTGAATAAAAATATGATCTACATTCCTCCCTAACTCATTTTATGAGGCCACATTATCCTGATACCAAAACCTGGCAGAGATACAAAAAAAAAAAAAAAAGAAAACTTCAGGCCAATATCCCTGATGAACATATATGCAAAATTCTCAATAAAATCCTGTCAAACTGAATCCAGGAGCAAATTGAAAAGCTTATCCAACCATGATCAAACTGGCTTCATCCTTCAAGGCTGGTCCAACATGTGCAAATCAATAAATGTAATTCACCATATAAACAGATCTAAAGACAAAAACCACATGATTTTCTCACTAGATGAAGAAAAGGCCTTCAATAAAATTTAATATCCGTTCATGTTAAAAACTCTCAATAAACAAGGTATTAAAGGAACATATCTCAAAATAATGAGAGCCATTGATGACAAACTCACAGTCAATATCATATTGAATGGGCAAAATCAGGAAGTATTATCCTTGCAAACCGGCAATGGACAAGGATGTCCTCTCTCACCACTCCTATTCAACATAGTATTAGAAGTTCTGACCAGGGCACTCAGGCACGAAAAAGCAATAAAGGGTATTCAGTTAGGAAAAGAAGAAGTCAAATTGTCGCTATTTGCAGACAACATGATTATATATTTAGAAGACCCCATCATCTCAGCCCAAAATTTCCTTAAGCCGATAAGCAACTTCAGCAAAGTCTCAGGATACAAAATCAATGTGCAAAAGTCACAAGCATTCCTATACACCAAAAACAGGCAAGTAAAGAACCAAATTATGAATGAAGTCTCATTCACAATTTTTACAAAGAGAATAAAATATATAGGAATACAGCTAACAAGGAAACTGAAGGACCTCTTAGAGTAGAACTACAAACCACTGCTCAAGGATATCAGCCAGGACACAAACAAGTGGAAAAATATTCCATGCTCCTGAATAATAAGAATTAATATCATGAAAATGGCCATACTACCCAATGTAACTTATAGATTCAATGCTATTCCCATTAAACTACCATTGACATTATTCACAGAATTAGAAGAAACTATTTTCTAAATTATATGGAACAAAAAGAGAGTCCACATAGCCGAGACAATCCTAAGCAAAAAGCTCAGAGCATCATGGTACTGTCCTTCAAACTATACTACAAGGCTACAGTAACCAAAACAGCATAGTACTGGTACAGAAACAGACATGTAGATAAATGGAACTGAATGGAGAACACAGAGATAAGACCACATGTCTACAGCCATCCGATCGTTGACAAACCTGACAACGACAAGCGATGGGGAAAGAATTCTCTATTTACTAAATGGTGCTGGAAGAACTGGCTAGCCAGATGTACAAAACAGAAACTGGATGCCTTCCTGACACCTTTTACAAAAACCAACTCAAGAGGGATTAAAGATTGAAATGTAAAACCCAAAACTATAAAAACTCTAGAAGAAAACCTAGGCAATAGCATTCAGGACATAGGCATGGGTAAAGATTTCACAAAATTACCAAAAGCAATTGCAACAAGAGTAAAAATTGGACAAATGAGATTTAATTAAAGACCTTCTGCACATCAAAAGAGACTATCTTCAGTGTGAACAGGCAACCTAGACAGTAGGAGAAAAATTTTGAACTCTATTCATCTGGCAAAGGTCTAATATCCAGAATCTACATGTAAATTAAACAATTTTACAAGAAAAAAACAAACAAACCCATTAAAACGTGGGCAAAGGATATGAACAGACATTTCTCAATATGAGACATTCATGTGGCCAACAAACATAAAAAAAGTTTAACATCACTGATCATTAGAGAAATGCGAATCAAAACTACAATGTGATACCATCTCATGCCTGTCAGAATAGTGATTATTTTCTATCTGTTTGTGTCCTCTCTTACTTCCTTGAGGAATGGTTTGTACTTCTCCTTGAAGAGGTCCTTTACATCTTTTGTTAGTTGTATTCCTAGGTATTTTATTTTCTTTGTAGCAATTGTGGGAGTTTGCTCATGATTTGGCTCTCTGTTTATCTGTTATTGGTGTATAAGAATGCTTGTGATTTTGCACATTGATTTTGTATCCTGAGACCTTGCTGAAGTTGCTTATAGCCTAAGGAAATTTTGGGCTGAAATGATGGGGTCTTCTAAATATAAAATCATGTCGTCTGCAAATAGAGACAATTTGATTTCCTCTTTTCCTAATTGAATACCCTTTATTTCTTTTTCTTGCCTGATTGCTCTGGCTAAAACTTCCAATATTATATTGAATAGGAATGGTGAGAGAGGCCATCCTTGTCTAGTGCCAGATTTCAAAGGGAATGCTTCCAGTTTTTGCCCATCCAGTATGATATTGGCTGTGGATTTGTTGTAAATAGCTTTTATTATTTTGAGATACGTTCCATTGATACCTAGTTTATTTAGAGTTTTTAGCATAAAGGGCTGTTGAAATTTGTCAAAGACCTTCTCTGCATCTATTGAGATAATCATGTGGTTTTTGTCTTTGGTTTTATGTGGTGGATTATGTTTACAGACCTGCATATGTTGAACGAGCCTTGCATCCCCAGGATGAAGCCTACTTGATCGTGATGGATCAGCTTTTTGATGTGCAATGCCTGACAGTATTTTATTGAATATATTTGCATCTATGTTCATCATGGATATTGGCCTGAAGTTTTCTTTTTTTTGTTGAGTCTCTGCCGGGTTTTGGCATCAGGATGATGTTGGTCTCATAAAATCATTTGGGAAGAATTCCCTCTTTTTGTATTGTTGGGAATAGTTTCAGAAGGTGTAGTATCAGCTCCTCTTTGTACATCTCGTAGAATTCAGCTGTGAACCCATCTGGACCTGGACTTTTTTTGGTTGGTAGGTTATTAATTGCTGCCTCAACTTCAGCCCTTGTTACTGGTCTATTCAGGGTTTCAAGTTCTTCTTGAACCCTAGCCTAAACCAGGGAGGGTGGAAGTGTCCAGGAATTTATCCATTTCTTCCAGATTTACTGGTTTATGTGCATAGAGTTGTTTGTAGTAATCTCTGATGGTAGTTTGTATTCCCGTGGAATTGGTGGTGATTTATCTCCTTTATTGTTTTTTATTGCATCTATTTGATTATTCTCTCTTTTATTTTTTATTAATCTGACTAGCAGTTTGTCTATTTTGTTGATCTTTTCAAAAAACCAGCTTATGGATTTATTGATTTTTTGAAGAGTTTTTTTGTGTCTCTATCTCCCTTAGTTCTGCTCTGATCTTAGTGATTTCTTGTCTTCTACTTTCTTTTTAATTTTTTGATCTTGCTCCTCTAGCTCTTTCCATTTTGATGACAGGGTGTTGATTTTAGATTTTTTCTCTCTTCTCATGTGGGCATTTATTGCTATAAATTTCCCTCTAGACACTGCCTTAAATGTGTCCCAGAGATTCTGGTATGTTCTGTCTTCGTTCTCATTGGTTTCAAAGAATATCTTTATTTCTGCCTTCATTTCCTTATTTATCTAGTCGAAATTCAGGATTCAACTGCTGAGATTCCATGAAGTTGTGTGCTTCTGGGTTAGTTTCTTAATCCTGAGATAATTAATTTGATTGCCTAAAGTAATTTATAGATTCAATGCTATCTCCATCAAGCTACCAATGACCTTCTTCACAGAACTGGAAAAAAACCACCTTAAATTTCATATGGAACCAAAAGAGAGCCCGCATAGCCAAGACAATCCTAAGCAAAAAGAACAAAGCTGGAGGCATCATGCTACCTGACTTCAAACTATACTACAAGGCTACAGTAATCAAAATAGCATGGTACTGGTACCAAAACAGAGATATAGACCAATGGAACAGAACAGAGGCCTCACAGGAAATACCACACATCAAAAACCATCTGATCTTTGACAAACCTGACAAAAACAATCAATGGGGAGAGGATTTCCTATTCAATATAAGGTGTTGGGGAAACTGGCTAGCCATGCACAGAAAGCAGAAACTGGATCCCTTCCTGACACCTTACACTAAAATGAACTCTAGATGGATTAAAGCCTTAAACATAAGACCTAACAACATAAAAATCATAGAAGAAAACCTAGGCAAAAACCATTCATGACATAGGCACAGGCAAGGACTTCATGACTAAAATACCAAAAGCATTGACAACAAAAACCAAAATAGACAAATGGCATCTAATTAAACTCCAGAGCTTCTGTACAGCAAAAGAAACAATCATTAGAGTGAACAGGCAACAAACAGAATGGGAAAACATTTTTGCAATCTACCTATCTGACAAGGGCTAATATCCAGAATCTACAAAGAACTAAAACAAGAAAAAAAAACCAACAAACCCATTCAAAAGTGGGCAAAGGATATGAACAGACACTTTTCAAAAGAAAACATTTATGAGGCCAACAAACATATGAAAAAATGCTCATCATCATTGGTCATTAGAGAAATGCAAATCAAAACCAAATTGAGATACCATTTTACACCAGTTACAATGGCGATTATTAAAAAATTTGGAGACAACAGATGCTGGAAAGGGTGTGGAGAAATAGGAACACTTTTAGACTGTAGGTGGGAATGCAAATTAGTGCACCCATTGTGGAAGACAGTGTGGCACTTCCTCAATGGACCTAGAAATGGAAATTCCATTTGACCCAGCAATCCCATTACTGGGTATCTACCCAAAGGATTATAAATCATTCTATTATAAAGACACATGCAGATGTATGTTCACTGCAGCACTGTTTACAATAGCAAAGACCTCAAACCAACCCATATGCCCATTGATGATAGATTGGACAAGGAAAATATGGCTCATATACACCATGGAATACTATGCATCCATAAAAAACAGTGAGTTTG